>JANTFE010023143.1:15379-35927 GCA_027562315.1 Costus pulverulentus | reverse complement strand
TGAACATATATTACATGCGATCTCATGTTGAAACCCCTTGGAAATTACATGCGCCCCCTTTAGGGTTTCAACCCCTTGCGCTCCCCCTTGAAGGGGACTCTTCAAATTACTCCCCCATGTCCCAAAAGAGGTTTAAGCTATCATAGAGGGAAGATTACAATGATTCATGATGAAGAAAATCGAAATAGAGGAAGAGTGAAAATTACGATTACGGTCGTAATTTGGGCGAACAATGGTGGCGCTCGGTTTTCTGGTGATTTCTCCTCTGTCTGATCTCCGATCACATTGAAACTTTAGGTGCTCCTTCTCCTCCTCTATGCGTAGCTTCCACTCAAATTTCACGGTTGGAGATGCACTATACGCTTCCCGGCGGCGAAACCTAGGGCGACAGCGTGTGAGGCAATTTCTCTCCCTGTGGTGTACGAAAATTAGGCCTTTTGGTGCGCTTGGCTTCGTCTCGTCGATGGCTCTCATTCTCCTTCTTACTGCTTCGAATATAAGGGCTTGGATCATCCGCAATCAACCGCACAAAAATTGGGCTTCGGAGTTGACCGGGAAAGTCACGAGCAGTGATGTAATTACGGCCGTAATGGTCTTTACGGCAGTGCCGTAATCTGGACAATGAGGTATCGTCTTGAAATCTTCTGGAATTACGGTACCGTAACGTTCTTTATGGTAGCGCCATAATGTCAAAATATTTCAGTTGAAATCGACCCAAAATACGGTACTGTAAGGATCCTTACGGTAGTACCGTAATCTCCATCAATCCTCTGATCAAAAACGCTCCAAAATACGGCACCGTAAAGATATTTACGGTAGTGCCGTAATCATATGAGATTCTCTGCCCGAAAAACCTCCAAATTACGGTACCATAAAGAATATATTGGAGGTGCCGTAATTTCCTCTGAGGCTCCAAATCTTTTGAAATTTGACGTGTGATCTCCTTTTGATGTTGTGAATTCAATTATGCCCTTGGATTGCTCGAAATCGACTGAAAAACATGCCTTTTTACCTAAAAATGATTAAGAATAGAAAAGAGTATAGATTCCGCAAATATTAATAAAAAGGGCATAAAAATAAGCAAAGTCTATGAATATGACACAAAACCATCAACAAAATGGTATAGGAATTACGATAAATTTCGGTGTCATCATGAAGTCAAAAACGGACCGACATTACGATACCGTAAAATTTCTTACGGTAGTGCCGTAAAAGATGAAAAATTGTCGAGTAAAAGATCAGCGAAAAATACGGTACCGTGAATTTCATTATGGTACCACCGTATTTTTCACAAAATTCAGAAAACGCTCGGGTAAGAAATAAGCCAAAATTATGGCAACGTGAAAAGGATTACGGCAGTGCTGTATTTTGCGAAAGATTGATTTTCCCTATAAAAAGAAAAGAAAAATTAATTCTAAAAATAAACTAAAATAATAGAAACTAAACTAAGGTATGAGTGCTTGGGTTGCCTCCCAAGAAGCGCTAATTTTTAGGTCTATTGATTGACCAAAACTCAAATTTCATGGTGAAGCAGGTGGATCAGTACCATAGTAAATAACATACAATTTTATGCATTTCCTTTGTCCAAGAAGATTAGCCACTAATCCAAACATCCAAAATTTCATATAAATCAAGATTGGCATGGCTTTCTCAAATATGCAGAAATCAAAATCAAAAATTTCAAATCGACACAAAGGGTATTCAATGATCTTCCTATATTTATCAGTAAGCAAAATCATAAGTCCTTTCTTCAAATCTTTATTTTCATATGCAATAGTACTTTGATCAAAAGATTCAAGTATTGGATCATCAAAATAATTTTTGTGTCTCACATTAGATTCTTCAACAAAGTAAATTTTTTTAAATAAATCAGAAGATTCAACAGTAGATATGGGTAAAACATTAAAGTGAGACTCATCAATATTCATAATTTTCAAATCCTTTTCAAGTTCCTCATGCACTTCATCATCAAATAATTTTTCAATTTCAAAATTACAATTAAATTCAGAGTGAGATTTCTCTAAATCAGTCCCCTCATATCCATCATCAGATTTAGCCACAAATAATATATCATCAGAAGAATCAATTTCATTATTTTCACTAGAATCAAAAGAGGATTTTTCAAAATCAATTTTTTTAAACTTTTCCACAAATAAATTACCAGATGAATCAATTTTACAATCATCAAAATCAGAGTGAGATTCATTAATGTTCACATAAGGCTCAATCTCAAAACAATCATAATGAGAGGGGGAATTTTCTTAATCAATTTCCTCAATTTTAAACTAAAATAAACAAGCTTGTTGTGCTAACTGGTTTTCTAGCATTTCAGTATTAGCAGATATAGATTCTACTTGAGAAGCAAAATGACTAACTATCCCTTTAAGATCTTCAATATTCTTGCTTTGATTTGTCATTAATTTTTCAAGAATGGATTTTAACCTAGATTCTTCAGTATCCTCAAAGTATGGTTTAGAAACATAATTTGGAGAAATTAAAAATTGGCAATCAGAAGAATGATGATCAAAACATCCACAAATATCACATCTAATAGAAGAATAAGATGTTCTAATAGGGTGCATATAAGGGTGAAATTTTAATTTATCTGCAAGAGTGCACAATGAATCATTTTCATACTTACCTTGTGGCATGTATATCTCACCTCTTTCAGTTGCCCACGAGTTGTGATTAAAAGACATATCTTCAAATCTATCAAGAACAGAAAGATTATCCAACACCAATCAATCAAAAATATATTTTTTATTTTTTATTTTTTTTAGAATATATAAAAAAATAAAAAAATATAAAACACAAGCAAATTCAAAAAATTTTTCAGAAATCACAGTTTTGTCACAACTGTGAAGATCCAAAACCTGCAAAAACAAAAAACAAAGTTAAATCTAAAAACAAATAAAACTTAGTCTAGCAATACTAACAACTATTTTGATTTTAACAAAACTAAGGTCCTCGGCAACGGCGCCAAAAACTTATTGTATCCGCAAGTGTACGGATACTCGAAGTAATAAAGAAAGATATCGAACCACAAAGACCTTATTGTTAAGTACCAAATAGTTATATTCCTACTAGCTAAGCAATCGATTATAATGCAAATAAATGATAGAAAGAACACAAAATCAGATTGCAATGAGGGCGAGCAAAACGAACTTGGACTAAAAGGGAGAGGGCAAGCAAGATGGCAAATTGCAGTGAGGGTGAGTGAGATGACAACGGAGCTAGGTTTTAGGTTTTGGAAGAGTTGGGAGAGCTGTTTTTGGTGGAAAATGTAAAGCACCACTACTTTTTGGTGGGAATCAAAAAACAAAATGTTAACCCGAGTCAAGGTTGAGCAAGCAAACGATACATTAACTAGCTATTTTATCTTCTTTGCGATTCGCACTAGAATGATAACTTTTAATGCATGTATGCTTGATGGCATGACCCTGCCTAGGAAATTATCTCCCCTTTCTTTGCCTTCTTCCTATTAGATGTTGAGGTGACCTAGATTTGAATTCTTATGCTGTTGATTTTTGTTTTGGATCAAAGAATAGGAAAAAAAAAACCCCTGATTTTGGGTAAAATGTGTTTAGGACTAATTTGGTTGAATTGAGGATTTTTAGTATTCATTAAAGTGATCTCATATAGTTGAAGTGATCACGGTAAGAAGCTTATTAGTGAATTTTAAATTATTAAAATTATGGATTGATCAACATGATGCATAATTTAGGGTGAGATTCATTTAAATGAAAATTAAAGGTTTGATTGATTAGGGGTATGAATTTATTTTGATATAGGATGCATGGTGATAAATATTTAATTAGATTTATACAGAAAAGGAAAAAGGAAATTATTGGAATTTACATAAAATCAAGAAAATAACAGATAACAACAATTGAAGTATGAATCCTTTCCTATTCGCTTGATATATTGTTAAACATATGCATTATGATAGACACAAACACATTTGTCCTTGTTGCTTCTTCTGCTTAATTTGTTTTTAATCTAGTTAACCTTATTATTTGTTCATTTGTGTAGATTTTGAGTTCTCAGTGCATGATTAGTATAGATGCATTGTGCATGAATAGAATATTTATTTCCATTTAATTTCCATTGAATATTACTCAAGTTAATAGCTATTGTATAGTTATATTATGTTTATTGGGATAATTCTTATCTATCTTTTTTGATATGTCATGATATTATGACCTATGACTTGGATAATTTATTATTAGTGGCATGGATCTATATTATTGTAATTGATTCTATTAGACTATTTTGTTGGTCGACTAGGGCAATTGCTAGGTTTCTTTTCAATAGTACTAGGTGTGATGCCTGAATCCGATTGGACCAGGCCAAAGGAGTTTGGGCCGGGTAGCCCATGCTGTGAAGTTGAGTTGGCGACCCAATCCTGGGTCAAAATCGGGTCGTTGCCCAATTTCACGAAGTAGCAACGAGTTCGTCATGCTAACGAGACGGATGAAGCACGAGCGCCTAGTGGCCGAGAGATTCTGGCTTAGAAGCAGAGCTCGCCTTCTCCAGCGAAGCAGACGAGCGGGGCTTCGGTGAGGTCTTTAGCACGGATGCAAGTAAAGGAAGCTGCGGGTGTTTTCCTCGATGATCCCTACGGATGCGAGTGACTTCTCCAGTGGAGATCCCGATGCAAGACGAAGGCGACGCACGCAAGCAAAGTGGACAGTGCGAATGTTGGTTCATCCCCTTCACAGAGCGTAGCGGAGACGAAAGCAGCGAATGCAGTCCATGCGTAGGGGGACACAGGTGACTGAGTCTTGCGGCAGAGGCAAGTGACGCCTCTTCCTTATAAGAGTCCAGTAGAGAGATCCAAGGGGGAGGAGAAGCCAGCGAGTGGAGCGACGGGCACCTTCCTTCGTGATAGAGAAGAGAAGCCTGTGAGAGCATAGGAGAGGAGAGAGACTCTGTAAGTCGGCGGTGAGAGTTGCCGCTGATGTGAGAGAGAGAGAGATAGGTGAGGAAGGGTTTTGTAACTCGCTATTTTGAGAATAGGAGTGAAGTTTTACCTTCATTGTTGTCTTCTTCTTCTCCGACGTCTTCTTCCTTCTCCAGTGAAGGTTTTATGCTTTGCATCACCTTCGTCGACGTCGATCCCAGTGGCGATGCTTCCGGCCATAGCAGTGAGGGCTGAGGGGAGGGGGAGCCTCCCTGCCTGCATGTCCAACTCCAGCTCCCTTCTTCTCCAGTGCCAGCGTTGAACGCAAGCGGTGTTCGACGCAAAAGCAGCGAATGTAGTGCGTGTGGCGACGGCTACAAAGACGAAAACAACGGGCAATCAATTTGAGGCAAAGCAAATTGATTTTTACTATGTCAAAATCAATTTGGGCAAAATTGGAAATTGGCGAGCAGGCGATTTCGGATTTTGGGCACTGATTCGATGCTTAATCCAAAGGCAGGTGCTAACGTGGAGGTGAAAGGGGAAATTGGGCATGACAAATTGGTATCAGTGGAAAGTTCGACAACATGGTGACTCAAGGAAAGCGTTTGGTGGGAGTAGAGTAGGTGCTCAGCCTAACGGGAGACAGGTAAGACGTTGTTGTTCCCCAAGTGGAGAGCTTGCAGCGAATGGTTGAGCAACAGAGGTTGCAAATTCTCACCCTCCAACAAACTTTGGCAGGAATGCCTATGCTTCAACAAAGTTTGGAAGGAGTGGCGGCGCTACAGGAGCAAGTAGCAGGCTTCGTTGCAGCACAATAGCAGGTATAGGCGGATCTCACAGTAATGCACATGGCATTTGCACAGGCACAAGGCGGTGTGCCCGTAGCAGCAACAATGGAGCCGACGGCTCCTAGACTGAAGGTTCGCATCCCAAAATCTACAATGTTCGGAGGAGCCCGATCACCCAAAGAATTGGGTAATTTCCATTAGGATATGGAGAAATTCTTCGTCACCAATCATATCTCAGACCAGGAACGAGTGCGGGTGTGAAATGCCTACCTTGCAGATGATGCAAAACTTTGGTGGAACCAAAGTTGATTCGACATCAGAGGCAGCCGGTTGGACATGAGAGGTCTTTTGAGAGAAACTGCGACAGCTGTTTCTTCCTGAGAACTCAGCAGACCAGGCACGTGATGTGGTGAATCGACTCAGGCATACGGGCTCAATCCAGGTGTATGTCTGGGATTATTCAGCACTCATGTTGGAGATTTTAGACATGTCAGAGATAGATAGACGATACACCTTCCTCCGTAATCTTCAACCATGGGCAGAGGCTGAAGTCCAATGACATGCACTGTAGGACTAGAGAACGGCCACAGCAATAGCCGAATCCCTCGTCGATATAAGAGCTTCAGGTATGACTTCTTTTAGAGCATCTATGTCACCTCCGAAGCATCACTCTCCGGCAAGCGCGAGAGCACCAAAAAGGGAGAGACCCTTTCCTCGGTGAAGCGGAGGCCAACCAGCATGATAGGAGCAGAACCGACCTGTTGGGAGGGCATAGGATCGGCTGAGACCGATAAGTTGCTTTTTGTCCAAAGGTCCACATTGAATTCACGACTTCCTAACCCGAGAGTGGATTGCAGAAATTGTACATCGAGAGCTCGCTAAGAAGGAAGCGGCTAATGATGACCCTGTGGTGACATGCATAGGAGGGATGACATTGAACGTAATCATGGTAGTGTCAGCCTCAGGAGGGGCACAATTGATATATGTTCCGATGCAGATACGTGGGGTCGAGATGGAGGCGATGGTCGACACCAGTGCGATGATGCATTGCATTTTGGTAGTGATTTTCATAGTTATTTAATGTCAAATCTAGGCTTATTTTGGCATTTTTATACTCATTATAGGCTTATTTCCTTCATATCTTCGGAATCTTCATTTTTTGGCACTTTTATTGAATTTCAAGTAAAAACACCCTCTTTTCGACATATTTTGAAGATTCTGAGGCCACAGGACGATTTCTTATGCGAAAACGAAGCTGTCCATCAAATTTGGCCTTATTTGGAGTTAGCCTGACAACCACGGCCAGGTGAACCCCACGGGGTTCACCATCCCAGTCGCCAACCTATACAACTCACAGAGAGCATCACGGCCGGGTGAACCCTAGCGGGGTTCACCAGAATTCCATTTGGCCAAAAACTGTCCAGAAGACATCACGGCCAGGTGAACCCAGCGGGGTTCACCACGCTTCTTTCAGCCAAGCTCTTAGAATGAATCATAGCCAGGTGAACCCGGCGGGGTTCACTGTGATTCTAAACCAGGCTCGCGAGCGACCCGACCCACACTCGGTTTTCCCTCTATTTCTCACCCGTTCGGAGTCAAAATTTGGCAAGTAAGGTGTCTATGGAAAGCTCTTTCAGAGGCGAACGCATAGGAAATAAAAGCTTCAATTTTCTTGCCCTAATCATCGAGCATTCATGCAAATAAATGGCATGGGCGGAAGAACACAGCGACAGAGGCGATTTTTGGAGATTTTCGGAGATTGAGACACACGATCATCACGATTTCTTCAGGATTCCTTCGGTTCATTGTCTCCTTCCCCTTAGCTTCACTTTCTTATACTTATCATTTCATTAAAAGAGAGATTTTGAGCATTTCAATGACGATTGTAGTGTAAACCCTATGTCGGGGCTTGGTGGAAACCCTTTAATGATTTTAATTGCAAACTTTGTATCTATTTATGTTATTTGGTATGAATTGTGAGCATATTTTACTTTGACGTATTTATTTGTTTTACCTTGGCCGAGTAATATCGCGTGTTAGCCGTTATGATTCATATCGACAGAAGGATCGTAAGGGTCGAACCTCTGAGTAAAACTTGCGAGACCTCGACACGAGAGTGCTTGGTCTTCGCTTGAGGATTTCATAGTCTGCCATAGAACTCATTGGGTTTGCCTTAGAACGATCCACCGCGAGAGTAGGAGGTCGGTCTAAGACGAACACCAGGGTGTTTCACTCGAGAGAGGGCACCTTGTACCCTAGGGTTAGACTCCTTGTGCAAAACCAATAAACCAAATAACTAATATATTTCATGTGCGATTAAGATTATCATCGTGGTGGAAGCCATGGCCCTGAATTCTCTCTTATATCTTTTATCTACCGAAGTAATTGCACTTGTTTGTTTTCAATTTCCATCTTCAAAAACCCACGTTTTGATTCGCCTAGCTATTAGGACTCGGACTTTCTAGTACTCAACATCGATCCCTATGGGATTCGACATCTTTTATATTACTCCGACATAACCGTGCAGTTGCAGTCGTGTCAAGTTTTTGACGCCGTTTCCGGGGGGCAACATTAGATATTAGTATATTTTTGAGAATTGATAGACTAGGCTCTAGGTTAGTTTTTCTTTATTATACTCCTATTTACTTATTCTCTTTGCTTCTCGCTGTCTTAGAACTTTATAATTTTGACTGACCATTTTATACAAAGAAGTTCTAGGGCAGAAGCACTCATTGATATTGACCCTGAGATCGAGCGCACCTTCAGGTTAAGAAGAAAACAAAATCAAATTCTGAAGAAAAAAATCATGAACCATCCTAGAGGAGAAAGTCAGATGGAACACATTCAGATTGAAGTGAACAATGAACGAGCACAACAACCAATGGGCAACAACTATAACAACAAGAGGACATTGAAGGATTATTCTACTCCCTACACTTATGGTTTTCAATCAGGAATTGCTAGGCCCGCCGTTGAGGCCAACAATTTTGAATTAAAACCTGCTCTTCTTTCTATGGTGCAACAAAACCAATTTGGTGGTTCTCCTCTTGAGGACCCCAACATGCACCTTTCTATTTTTTTGGAATATTGCGATATGTTGAAAATTAATGGAGTGTCTGCTGATGCTATCAGGTTGCGACTATTCCCCTTCTCTCTGAGGGATAGGACGAGAGCTTGGCTACACACACTACCTGCTACTTCGAAAAGAATATGGACAGAGCTTTCTCAAGCCTTTCTCTCTAAGTACTTCCCTCCGTCAAAGACAATCCAATTGCGAAATCAGATAATGAGCTTCATGCAAATGGATGGGGAGTCTCTATATGAAGCTTGGGAGAGGTTTAAGGAGCTCCAAAGAATGTGTCCACATCATGGAGTTGAAACTTGGGTTTTGATCCAAACGTTCTACAGCAGTTTGGATTACAACACAAGGCTTACAGTGGATGCTGCAGCAGGAGACGCTTTGATGAATAGGAGAGTTGAGGATGCAATGCACCTTCTCGAGGACATGGCGATTAACCATCACCAATGGACATCTGAGAGAGGTACTTCTACCAAGAAGTCAGGTAAGTATGACCTAGACTCTCTTACTACACTTACTGCTAAGGTGGATAATTTGACTAGAAAGCTTGATTCTTGGTCTGGTAATTCTATAGATATTAATGCTATTTCTTGTGAGGTCTGTGGAGTTGTAGGTCATGCAGGGGCAGATTGCCAGGTAGGAGATGGACAGATGACTGCAGCTCATCCTGAGTAGTTGAATGCAGTTGGAAATTTCAACCAGAACAACAACCCTTATTCCAACTACTACAATCCAGGATGGCATAAACATCCAAATTTCTCTTACCGAACAACTCAGCCAATACAACCCGGTATTGTACCACCACAGCAAACCCAGCCCCCACAAGGAAACTTTAGGCAACCACAACAGAACAACCTCAGACCACCAGGATTCCAAGCTAGAAACTATAATGCACCGCCACCACCGTAGCAACAGCCAAAGCCGATCAATGATTCAAATCGGGGCAAGCAACTTGAAGGACTTACAGACATGATGAAGATGATGATGACCAGGATGGATTCCCTAGAGACACACAATAAGATGCTAGAGAGCCAGCTAGCCCAGCAAGCTAGCTCATCTTCCAGAGCACTAGGGAAGTTACCATCCCAGCCTGAGGTAAACCCGAGGGAGCAGTGCAATGCAATCTCCACTCGTAGTGGCAAGCAATTGGAAAACCCAAAGATGCCGACAGATGGCAAAATAGAAGAGTCAATACCGGAACCTGTGGAACCACATACTGATGTGACAACGGTGGTACCTGAGCCAGTTGAGGAGGAGTGGCCCTATGTGGGACCGCCAGCATATAAGCCACCGATTCCCTTTCCATAGAGGCTTGTCAAGGCTAAATTGGACAAGCAGTTTAGTAAGTTTTTAGAGGTTTTAAAAAAACTCTACATTAACATCCCTTTCATTGATGCTCTCTCGCAGATGCCGACTTATGCGAAATTTTTGAAAGACATCTTATCAAACAAGAGGAAGCTAGAGGATCAAGGGACCGTTGCACTTACTGAAGAGTGCAGCGCCATCATTCAGAACAAGCTACCTCAAAAGCTTAAAGACCCCGGCAGTTTTTCTATACCTTGCCAGATTGGGGAGATGTCTTTTCAGAGGGCTCTGTGCGACTAAGGAGCAAGCGTTAGCCTCATGCCACATTCACTCTGTAAAAAGCTAGATCTAGTGGATTTGCATCCAACTAACATTTCTATACAGCTTGCAGACCGATCTGTGCGTTACCCAGTTCGTATTTTAGAGGACGTACCTGTTAAAGTAGGAGATTACTTTATTCCTGCTGATTTTATTGTCTTGGAAATTGATGAAGATGATAGGCTCCCTATCATTCTAGGGAGGCCTTTCTTAGCCACTGTAGGCGCTGTTATGGATGTCAAGAATGGGAAACTGACCTTGAACATCTGTGGCAATGCCATTCAATTTGATCTTACTAATGCTTTGAAAAAAGCATCTCTTGCAGGTATATGCTGTAGCGTGGACATTGTGGAGAAAGCCACGCAGGATGTTGAGCCGTTTGGAAGAGACATGGACCCATTGGAACTTACCCCAACCAAGAACGCCAAGAGCTAGAAAGCACGCACCAAATTTTGGCACGACATGTGCATAGCAAAGAAGGAATTTCATGAGGGAGACAAAGTATTGCTGTTCAATTCACGACTTCGACTGTTCCCAGGAAAACTTCGCACGAGGTGGTCCTGTCCTTTCACAGTTCAGAAAGTTCAACCATATGGTGCTATCACAATTTGGACTGAACGAACTGGAAGCTTCACGGTTAACGGGCACAGCCTGAAACATTACTTTGTAGATGAGCAAGTAGAGAGAGAGAAAGTTTTAGCTCTCTCAGATCCCCCAGAATTGAAACTTTGAAAACTCTTATGGTCGAGCTACCGACCTAAACCTAGCGCTCTTGGGAGGCAACCCAAGTTCTTGTTTGATTTTAATTCTTATGCATAATTTTTCTTTGTCATTAGTTAGTGTTTTAGATCATAGTTTTGTTTTTCTTTTATTTTTGCTTTTCTAGAAGGGATTGCTACTAATTTGATATCTCTATATGTTGTAGGAAAAAGAGGGGGCAAATGGGAATTTTGCAAAATTTTTCCAGATTTTTTCGAGCATAGAGTGAACATCACGGATTGGTGAACCCCATGGGGTTCACCGTGATGTGTTCTGAACAGTGCACCCAGGCTTTGTGACCAGAGGATTTCACGAGCAGGTGAACCCCACGGGGTTCACCAGTATTCTTTATGCGCGGAATCCATCCAATGAGCATCACAGGCAGGTGAACCCCACGGGGTTCACCACGATTCTGAAAACCAAAAAATTTTCTAGAATACTTCACGGCTCGGTGAACCCCAGCGGGTTCACCCGTGCTTCTGTTGTTTCTGCCCGACCACAGTAAACATCACGGGCAAGTGAACCCGAGCGGGTTCACTAGAATTTCATGCTTTGTTCGCCCGAACCTAGGGCACACACGCTTGACTCTTCCACCGCCGCCCCAAATCAAGCCAAGATCTCTTAGATCGCACAGATCCGCCATCTTCTAAACACAAAAGCAATCTTCCTGGTGCAGATTCGAGTTTCCTAACGAGCGGAGCAGGGTGCTTTTCTATTTCGAACTGGATTTTTGTATCGCAACTTTGCTGAGTTCCCCCTCTTCAACCACCGCCACCCGTTTTTGACGAAACCGACCGGATCGTGCCGCCTTCTTTCCTTCTCAACACTCAAAGGCGATCTCTCAGGTTCTGATTTATGATTCCTAATAATCAGATCAAGTTCTTCTCGCATCTTTCGCACCATATTTTTGTGTCTTTTTCTCGCCAACTTCTTCTGATCCACCACCACTTCCGATCTGAGAGCACCTATGACCGAATCTTGCAGTCGACACTTACCAGCCATCTTCCGATCAGCCCAACAATAATGCCTCCTAGGACGAAGGCGATGGCCAGCAAGAGAACCTCACGACCGCAGCAGGCGCTTTCAGATTCGTCCGCCACGGATGATGAGGAGTATGAACTGACGCCTACTCCTCCTTCCTATCGGCCTTCTTCGGCTACGCCCGGTTCTACTTCGTCTCGCCACGGTCACACGCCTGCCAGCCGACCGCAGACTTACGTATCTCCCCCGAATGAGTTCGGGATTATCTTCCAGAACGCTGCGCAAGAAGCACGGTATCAGATTCTACGTCAACGCCACGTGCTCAATACGCGGTATCTTCATCGAACCACCTTATGGATGCTAGGGATGCTTGGAGACTTTGACTTGATGTATGCATCCATAGGGTGGGAGCAATTTCAGCAGCTATTCTCACCCACCTACATTGGTATCACGCTGGAATTTCTGAGTACATTGGAGGTTAAGGCCGAACCCATTCTTGAGAACGATCTAGGCCGTCTGTCCTTCCGCCTGGGTAACATTGAACACATCCTATCTCTTTCACAGTTTCGCAGGATTTACGGTTTTCCAGAGCCTAGCGCATGCAGGGTCCCTACTGAGTACAGCGAACAAAACTTCTGGGTGCTATCACTAACGAGCACACCTACTCTGCTCGCACAGCTCATGCTTCCAATCTATGCAACCTAGTGATGGGAGATTCATATTGTATGACATTCAACGGGAGCCCCTTCTGCTTGCCTTTGCCAAATCCAGAGCGCACATCTATCAGAATTCATGGAAACTGGCATATCCAGCCAGTTGAGGACGCACAGCCCGACCCAATCGACACAGCACCACCAGCACCAGGAGCATTCTCTTTTGGTGGTACCTCTTCTCATGATTCTATGATGTCTGCATTGCAGGAAATCAAAGAGGAGCAGCTTCATTAGCGAGAGTTGATCGATCACATGGACACCACTATCTCTCACATGCAGTAGGACTAGACCGCTAGATGGGAATCAAATGAAGCTGGTATGCAACGCCAGCACAAAATGTTGAGCTCTATTTGGGGAAAGTTATCCACGATGGATGAGCACCTTGCCTTTGCATCTGAGAAGCATAGGGCTCAGATGGACATCTCCTCCGACAGCATTTTTCCTTCAGATGAGGAGGTTGAGCCGGATTATAGTGCACGTGGGAAGAAGAAGAGCTCAAGCTCGAGAGCTTCTAGCTCCCACTCGAGCAAAAAGAAGTAGCTGCCCCTGGATATTTGTTTCAGCATCCACTCCTCTGACATCATGGTATTGCATAGAGGACTATGCAAAAATTTTAGAGTGGGTGAGCTTTCTATATACCGATTTCTATTTTCTTGCTTCATGTGGCTATTTGACTGTGTTCTCTTGACCTTGCTCTGTTTGGATGGATACTTTTACTTTGTGATGGATATTATGTGGCATTGTATCTTATACGCCATCATATTCGTGGGCCTGGTCCACATCTTCAGGCCCCATTCTGTGACAAACTTGTATGACACTATTTTCTTGCTTATTTTCTTGCGCTGCTATGATGATCATCCTTTTTCATATTTGCTCTGCGAAATATTTCCATGAGTTTACATGTGAGTTATGTGAATGAATTGACCTATGAAAGCTATTTCAAAATTTTGAATGAGTTGAACGCATGATTGGTTAGGAATGATCAAAGAATTAAGTCTGGAGTATACCTCCTTGTTAGAAATACTGTTTGATCATATCCATATGTTCTATGATTTAGAGATTTTGTGATTGGAATTGATTTTGAGTTATTCATTAGTTGGTCAAACATTGATATGATTGTTAAATCAACTCAAGCTTGCATCTTACATAAGAATCGTATTGAGATACATACTCTCTTAGTTATTCTTTGAATTCCTTTCTATTGTTGGGGAGACACTGCATTTGTCAAAAAGGATATGTTATCAACTGCTGAGCATGAATAAAACAAAAAAAACAAAAAACAAAACAAAATTTGCACCCTTAGATTCCTCTACCTGGCACTGCGCAAAATTGGCAGTGGTACCGAAGGACATGAGTTAAAATCTAAGGGATGTGAAATTGAAATCAGTAAAAAGACTCCTCTACTTGGCATTGCAAAAATTGACAATGGTACCTAAGGTTATGAGTGGAAGTCCAATGCAATAATCGGTGTATCATACTCCACATAAAACATCTGAGTTAACCCCAACGATTTGATTTGGAAAGATTAGAATTGCAAAAGTGTAGTGTATAGGCTTGATTGAATCCTATGTTTGCTGCTTACTAGGTTATTTGACATCTAGTTTCTATGGGATCAAACTATTGAACACTTGAAACCACCATTTACTTGATTTCTCCTGATTAGATTTGAGATTGCTATTAAATATTTTTCTAACTTGGATGTATGCCTTGACGCAAAAAGATTACTCTTTTACCAATCATGTATCTCATCTTATTTTATTGCTTGAGGACAAGCAAAGATTTAAGTCTGGAGTATTTTGATGCATTGCATTTCGGTAATAATTTTCATATTTATTTAATGTCAAATCCAGGCTTATTTCGGCATTTTTATACTCATTATAGGCTTATTTCCTTCATATCTTTGGAATCTTCACTTTTCTGCACTTTTATTAAATTTTAGGTAAAAACGCCCTCTTTTTGACATATTTTGAAGATTCTGAGGCCACAAGACGATTTCTTATGTGGAAACGAAGCCGCCCATCAAATTTGGGCTTATTTAGAGTTAGCCTGACAATCACGGCCAGGTGAACCCCACGGGGTTCACCATCCCAGTCGCCAGCCTGCATAACTCACAGAGAGCATCACGGCCGGGTGAACCCCAGCGGAGTTCACCAGAATTTCATTTGGCCAAAAACTGTCCAGAAGACATCACGGCCAGGTGAACCCGGCGGGGTTCACCGCGCTTCTTTTAGCCGAACTCTCAGAATGGATCACAGCAAGGTGAACCCGGCGGGGTTCACTGTGATTCTAACCCAGGCTCGCGAGCGACCTAACCCACACTCGGTTTTCCCTCGATTTCTCACCCATTCGGAGTCAAAATTTGGCAAGGATTCTATGGAAAGCTCTTTCAGAGGCAAACGCATAGGATATAAAAGCCCCAATTTTCTTGCCCTAATCATCAAGCATTCATGTGAAGAAGCGGCACGGGCGGAAGGACACGGCGACAGGGGCGATTTTTGGAGATTTTCGGAGATTGAGACACACGATCATCATGATTTCTTCAGGATTCCTTCGGTTCATCGTCTCCTTCCCCTTAGCTTTGCTTTCTTATACTTATCATTTCATTAAAAGAGAGATTTTGAGTGTTTCAATGACGATTGTAGTGTAAACCCTATTTCGGGGCTTGGTGGAAACCCTTTGATGATTTTAATTGCAAACTTTGTATCTATTTATGTTATTTGGTATGAATTGTGAGCATATTTTACTTTGACGTATTTATTTTAAGGTTTTACCTTGGCCGAGTAATATTGCGTGTTAGACGTTACGATTCATATCGAGAGAAGGATCGTAAGGGTCGAACCTCTGAGTAAAACTTACAAGACCTCGACACGAGAGTGCTTGGTCTTCGCTCGAGGATTTCATAGTCTGCCATAGAACTCATTGGGTTCGCCTTAGAACGATCCACCACGAGAGTAGGAGGTCGGTCTAAGACGAACATCGGGGTGTTTCACTCGAGAGAGGGCACGTTGTACCCTAGGGTTAGACTCCTTGTGCAAAACCAATAAACCAAATAACTAATATCTTTCTTGTGCGATTAAGATTATCATCGTGGTGGAAGCCGTAGCCCTGAATTCTCTCTTATATCTTTTCTCTACCGAAGTAATTGCACTTGTTTGTTTTCAATTTCCGTCTTCAAAAACCCACGTTTTGATTCGCCTAGCTATTAGGACTCGGACTTTCTAGTACTCAACTTCGCTCCCTGTGGGATTTGGCATCTTTTATATTACTCCGACATAACAGTGCACTTGCGGTCGTGTCATGCGACTCATCTATTCGTATCATAATGCATGGCGGCACAGCTTGGCTTCGCACTTCACCTACGATGGGTCGAATGAAGACCGTCAACACCGCAGAGCAACCGATGTTGGGCATTTCCTATGACGTCCTAGTGAAGATTGGAAACTGGATGGGATGACATCACATCTGAGTGGAAAGTTGGATGATTACAATATCGTCCTCGGCATTGAATTACTTTGACGAGCGAAGGTTTCTATCTTTCCACACTTGGAAGGACATGAGGAAGCACCAGGATGAGTCTTTGGTATTCAGTGAGGTAATTCGATAGCCTCGACTTCAAAATTCACGGTTAGGAGAGAGGAGCCAGCCAGTTCGAAATTCAGGGAAGTTTGATATGAACATGATTAATTCCCTAGTAGCAAAAGTAGATTCACTTTCTTCTAAGCTTGATTTTATTAATGTTTCGACTTTTAACTCTATGACTTGTGATGTCTGTGGAGTGACAGGACATTCTTCTGATGACCGCCACATCTTGAGTGCCCCTTTTGAACAAGTCAACGCTATTGAGAACTTCAGGAATTAGAATGACCCCTACTCGAACATATATAATCTAGGATGGAGAAATCATCCAAATTTCTCCTACAGGTTGAATCAAGGGCAAGTCCCTCCTGCGAATTTTGCTAATCCAAATCCTTCTTCTGATTTCAGGCCTCCTCCTGAAATACAATACCCATTTATTAATCAGAGAGAGCTAGAACCACTTCATAGATCAAGACTAGAATTGATGCTAGAGAAGCTCCTTGCCATGCAAGTTAAACAACAAGATGACACCAGTGAATATATGCGCCAGCTGAACTTAAAAGTAGACTCTGTGTCCACACATTCTAAGGACCTTCATGATCAACATACCCAACTTACTCAACAAGTCGATGGATCCTCAAGATCTCAAGAGAGAGTCAGCCCCAACGAGCACTGTAATGTGATAATGATGAGGAGTGGAATCCAATTAGAAGACCCCAAGATGCTCGAACTTAAAGAAAGAACAATGCAAGCTTCACCGAAGGAACTTCCACCTGAAGAGGACTCACCGGTCAATCCAAAGCCAGAACAACAAAACTCGAATGCATCAAAGGAGCATGTTTACATTCCACCTTCACCATACAAACCGCCCATCCCTTTTGCTCGGCGTCTAGCTAAGGCTGAATTGGATCGGCAGTTTGGAAAATTTTTGGAGGTATTAAAAAAAACTCTATATCAATATTCCCTTTACTGACACTCTTTCGCAAATGCCAGCATATGCCAAGTTTCTAAAGGATATCCTATCCAACAAGCGAAAGATTGAGGAGAAAGGAATAGTTGCTCTAACCGAAGAATGCAGTGCCATCATCCAGAATAAGCTTCCAACCAAACTCAAAGATCCAGGGAGTTTTTCCATTCCATGTGAAATTGGAAATATGCCTTTTGATAAAGCTCTCTGTGATTTAGGAGCTAGTGTTAGCTTAATTCCATTGTCTATTTGCAAGAAGTTGGGTATGGGTGAGATGAAGCCTACTTCCATATCCCTTCAGTTGGCTAATCGATCAGTGCACCGACCAGTTGGAATCATTAAAGATGTGCCGATAAAGGTTGGAGAATTTTTTATCCCTGCAGACTTCATGGTCCTAGAGATGGAAGAGGATACACGACTACCCATCATCCTGGGGTGCCCCTTTCTCGCAACTGCCGGCGCCATTATTGATGTGAAAAATGGGAAATTCGCGATGAATGTTGGTGAGGAGAAGTTAGAATTTGACTTTTCTTCTACTCTAAAACAACCATCTTTTGCAGGGTCTTGCTGCAATATGGAAACAATGGAAGACAACATTGAACCTACCTCACCGACCGCCAAAGACACCTTGGAGGTCTGTCTACTAGGTGATGAACACGAGAATGATACTGATAAACCTCAGGACCAAGTAAAAATTTTGGGGATTGCTCACACTGAGAGATTTAGGAAACCGCAATTCGAAAGTCTTGGAGAGGTTAAGTTTGGTCCTTCTGAAAAAAAGTAGTTGGAATTTAAGCCCCTCCCAGATAATCTTAAATATAAATTTCTTGATGCTAACTCTACTTGCCCTATGATAATTAGTGCTGATTTAAATGTAGAGGAAACTAATAAGCTACTAAAAGAACTGCGTCTCCATAAATAGGTAATTGGGTATTCATTAGAGGATATCAAGGGAATTAATCCTTCGTTCTGTATGCACAAGATCTTTTTGGAGAACGATAGTAAAGCCTTTGTGGAATTCCAGCGCCGTTTGAATCCGAATATGAAAGAAGTGGTTAAGAAGGAGATATTGAGATTACTTGATGCGGTGGTCATTTACCCAATATCAGACAGCGAATGGGTGAGTCTGGTGCATGTTGTGCCGAAGAAGGGTGGAGTCACTATAGTCAAGAACAAGAACAATGAGCTTATCCCCACCCGCACCATAACTGGGTGGCGCATGTGCATCGACTATAGGAAGCTAAACAAAGCCACGCGCAAGGACCACTACCCACTTCCATTCATCGACCAAATGCTGGAGCGGCTGGCAAAGAATTCTCACTTCTATTTCCTTCACGGCTTCTCAGAATTTTTCCAGATCCCTATTCACCCAGAGGATCAGGAAAAGACGACCTTCACCTAGCCATATGGGACATTTGCCTACCGTCGAATGCCATTTGGGCTATGTAATGCCCCCGCTACTTTTCAAAGATGCATGGTTGCAATTTTCTCTGATCTTATAGAAAATATAATAGACGTTTTCATGGATGATTTCTCAGTTTATGGTACTTCATTTGATATCTACCTAGCTAATCTCTCTAAAGTGTTGCAAAGGTGCGAAGAAGTCAACCTCATCTTAAACTGGGAGAAGTGCTATTTTATGGTACAAGAAGGTATAGTGCTTGGACACCTAATCTCAAAACGTAGTTTCGAGGTCGATCGGTCCAAAGTGGCTGCCATTGAAAAGATGCCCCCGCCTTCCTCTGAAAAGGGAGTTCGATGTTTTCTTGGGCATGCCGGCTTTTATCGCCATTTTATAAAAGACTTCTCTAAAATTGCTAGACCATTGATTAATCTGCTCGCTAAAGATGTTTCTTTGTTGTTTGATCAGGATTGCATGGCATCATTTAAAAAATTGAAGAAAGCCTTGATCTCAGCCCCTGTCATGCAGCCACCAGATTGGTCACTTCCGTTCGAACTTATGTTCGACGCCAGTGATTTCATAGTTGGGGCGGTCTTAGGACAACGGGAAGATAACAAATTGCACGCCATCTATTATGCTAGTCAGACATTGAACGAAGTTGCAGATCAACTATGCTACCATAGAAAAGGAGCTCCTCGCTATTATCTTTGCTTTTGACAAATTTAGATCCTTTGTCATTGATTCAAAAGTAATTGTTTACATTGATCACGCAGCTATCAGATACCTTGTGGCTAAGAAAGACACAAAGCCACAGTTAATTCGTTGGATCCTCTTACTTCAAGAATTGGATCTAGAAATCCGCGGTAAGAAAGGCTCAGAAAATTTAGTGGCTAATCATTTATCACGATTACCACATAATGAAAAAGAAGAAAAGGGCTGCCACGACATTAATGACTATTTCCCTGATCAACACTATAATTGGGATGACCCTTTATTATTTCGACGATGTGCCGATGGTCTTTTTCGGCGCTACATACCTGAAGAGGAAATCCAAGATGTTTTATATCGCTGCCACTCATCTCCTTATGGGGGCCACACTAGTGCTTCGAAGACAGCCTTCAAAGTGCTACAATTCGGACTTTACTGGCCCACTATCTTTTGGGATGTCTGGCGATTTATCACCCGTTGTGACCAGTGCCAGCGGTCGGGGAATATTTCCAAACGAGATGAGTTACTATTAAATAACATCCTGGAGCTAGAGATCTTTGATGTATGGGGAGTAGATTTCATGGGACCATTCCCATCGTCTTGTGGACATCGCTTCATACTAGTTGTTGTGGATTATGTTTCCAAGTGGGTGGAGGCCTCAGCTAAACACACATCTGATGTGAAGGTGGTAACCAAGATGCTAAAGCGCACTATTTTCCCTAGGTTTGGTGTACCGCGAGTATTGATCAGCGATGGAGGGTTCCACTTTTTGAATCATAAGTTGGCCTCCTTGTTAAAGAAATACGGGGTAAACCATAAAGTTGCTACTCCTTATCATCCACAGACTAGCAGGCAAGTGGAAATCTCCAACAAAGAAATAAAGAATATCTTACAGAAGATGGTCAACTTCTCATGAACTGATTGGTCATTGAAGCTGCTGGGTCCCTTTCGAGAGGGAGCGAAACCCTAATAGGTCCCCTTCAAGGGGGAGCGAAAACCCTAAATGGTGGCGCATAAATCTTTGCAAGCGGAAGCAAGGGTTTTCA
>JANTFE010023143.1:0-12495 GCA_027562315.1 Costus pulverulentus | reverse complement strand
AACAACCTGAATAACAACCATTGCCTTTATAAACATAAGAGTTTATACATGATACTGAAAGAATCCCAAGGCCTCAAACATTAGCCTTAAGGGCATACCCCAACAACTCGTGCATCCATGCACGGCTCGTCAGACTTGTCTACGAAGAGTGCCGAAGCATTCATGGGCAAGGGTGTGAAGAGATGCACGGCTGTGATGGAAATCTGCAGCTAGAGCCGAGGCATGCACGGCCATGACGTGTAAGTGATGTTCGCGTCGATTCGCCGCCGAGGCTCACACAGGCTGGGCCGTGTATGCATGCACGGCCGTGCACAATTCTATTATAAAATCCGACACCTACACACCCACCTACACACCCGTGCAAGGAACCCTGGCTGTCGCAGCCGCTCCGATCTGCCACCTACAGCACTTGATCGACCTCTGACGACCCTCCACCGTCTTGTCCTCCCTCCGGCGACTCTTCCCCCAAGCTTCTGGCATTGATATGTGTCTCCCGCTACTCTGATCCGCCGCTGGTTCGAATCCCACCGCCGATCGCACTTCTTCACTGCCGACGCCTCTAACGCCTCCTCTACACTAGCTACTCCTTTCCTGTCACCATCCTATGCCACCAGTATGTCCAGATGCAAGCAGGTGACTAGCAAGCCCCGTGCATCCACCTCTTACGCCGCCGCCGAGCAACAGCCACCACCGGCTGCACTGCCCACTCCTTACGACATTATTTGCAGTGATCCAGAGCAGTTAACCAAGCTGAACGCCCTCACACACCGCCAGGTGATCACCACCAGGTTCCTCGATCATGCCACACTGAATACTATGGGTTTTCATGAAGATGTATATTGGCTTTTCCAGCGTGTGGGATGGGACCAATTCTACACTATCTACTATCCCACGTATCTTCCTATTGTGCTGGAATTTCTTCTTCTATGGAGCTACATGAAAACATCCATACCGATGAAGACGACGGCAGCTTATCTTTCCAACTCAACAATATGGAGTTTGTGCTTACTTTGTCAGAGCTAAATCAGATCTATGGCTTTCCTAATGATGGGATGTGACTAATCCCCCAAAGAATTTAATGCTAGTACCTTCTGGGAACTTATTACTGGCGCCCGACCATTTGATACAAGGACTGCTAGAGCCACCTCTCTCAGCAACCCAGTGTTCAAGTATGTGCACCGAGTCTTAGCACATACTATCTTTCGCCGAGGGGAGTCTGACGGTCTTGTTCGGGCATCTGAACTTCTATACCTCTAGGCCATGCTGCATGGAGTCTGCCTCAACATAGCCTTCTACTTTTCCAGACAACTCCAGAAAGTTTCTAGAGTGTCGAAGGGTGTCATTGCTCTGGGGAGACTCCTTACCCCACTTGCTTTTACAGTACGGATTCATCCCTATCAAATGGAGCAAGCCAGGGCAATTGCCGGATTGATCTTGATTCCTGCATTTCTATGCAGATGATAGTCAAGGAAGGAGAACTTTACAATCTGCTCTTCCTTGAGAGCGATATCAAGCTACCACTGCCGAACCTTGCACGCACCACAGTCTGCGAGCAATGGAATTGGAGAGTTGAGGCAGTTGAGGATCATGACGTTCCTCTTGAGACTGAGCCACCACCACCTTCTCAGCGACCCACTACCTAGCTTGATCGCATGGAGACTATGATCCAGTTTGTTAGGGATGCCCAACAAGACACTCACCTTACCGTCAATGAAAGACTCGATCGGCTTCACAATCTTGAGACTGAGGTATATCGCCAGGGACGAGTACAGCCCTCCCTCTTAGAGTATGTTCATGACCATCAGGCAAGACTGCGTCGACGCTGGGGATGAGCATCATTGGTTTCACCATCACTCAGTCAGCTTTCTATGTTTCTAGTAGTTTACTTTAGTTGTTAGTTATCCTTTCCGATTATGCTAGTTTTCTTTTGTCAAATTGTTATTTCCCTTTTTGCATATCTTACTTTTCTAGTAGTTTCAACATCTTAGGTACCTGCCCCATCCCGTATCTATGACATTTGCTTTGCCTTTGGGGATTCATTTGTTCCTTAAACACTTGATTGATTGAGATGAGAATCTTGCATGCCTAGTTGTTTATATTGATTATAGTTTGCACACATAGCTTTTTGTTTGGTGCAGTTGAAAGTTTAATTAACTCAATTAATTATTATTCAGTCATAAGAGGTGCACTTGTTTTATATATCTTCACCTTGAAATACATCACATGTGACACACTTCTTTGCATCTTGCTTCATAATTCCATATTTATTTGTACACCTTATCATGGGAATCAAAAATAATAATATGATACCGAAGTGTACTTGTACATTGCACATTGTACTTCCACTTGGCACTATTCATAGCATCACAACAGCAAAAGGGATAGTGGTACCTAAATTCATTGTTCATCATACTTGGCACTATCCCCAAAGTTCAAAATAATAGTAGTGGTACCGGGATGTTCCCATTTCTATGGCTTGGCACTATTCCAAAAAAAAAGCACCATATAGGGACTGTGACACCGATGCTATTTTTCCCATGACTTGATGTACAACTATCTCATTTGTGAATGCTTGATCAAAATTTTCATTTATGTGTGATGTATGGTAAAGGTCGTTGGTATTGTCAACTTTGCATATTCGAATGAATTGTATTAATGATATTTGATTTAATCTGCTTTTGATATTGCATCACAACTTGAGGCTTGCGGTGAATGAACTATAACCTTGTCAAACCTACCGAAGTTGTTTGAGATTCCTGATTTCATTCCATCATGGTGTTCTAAACAATTCAATTGCTTGAGGACAAGCAAAACTTTAAGTCTGATGTATTTGATAGCATGCAAATATATAATATATCATGACTTATTTCTGCTATTACTTTGGAGTAAAATGCATGCTTTGTCTCATTTATTTGCCAAAATACTTTACATTATTCAAAATCTTCACTTTTCCTTGTTTTCATTGAAATATAGGGATTTCGCCCTAAAATTGGTGGAATTTGGAAGATCTGAAGATATGGTACGATTCCTCATGATGAGACAAAGCTACACGTCAAATTTCAGTTCAAACGGACTTTTCTACGCACTTCATGGGAATGGCCGTGTACGAGCCTGCATTCCCGGAGTGCGCCGAGTCGTTCACGAGCACGCCTGTGCACCAATGCACGGCAGTGAAGGAATCGATCGACTTTTCCAGAATTCGACGGAACGTTCATTGGCACACCCATGAACACGTACATGACTGATGACACCAAAATATATAATATAATTTGTATTATTTTATATATCTTTTCATGCTAAATTGAGGATCTTTTTGCTTATTTTATGCTGAATTCATCAAATATTGCAAAGTCTACTTCTATTTTGGTTTTTCATAGTTTTCAAGTAAAAATGCACTATTTCAAGGTATTTTCAAGCAAAATCAAACACATAAAAGAGTTACCATAATCAAGAGGAGGTCACCCAAGAAATTTCATGCAAAACGGAGTAACTCAGCAAAATACGGCAATGCCGTAATCCATTTTACGGTACCGTAATTTCAAATAGTACCGTAAAATCAGAACACTGCCGTAATTTGGAGGATTTTCCAAACAGAAAGTTTTTATGATTTTATGGCACTACCGTAGACAATTACACTGCCCTATTTTTCAGCGCTTTCAGAACAGAGAACTCGTCCGACAATTACACTGCCGTAGACAATTACACTACCGTAGACAATTACACTGCCGTAAACGATTCTATGGTACCATATTTCCCAGGCGATCCAGACCAAAGAACTCGTCCGATTTTATGGCACCATCGAGAAGCATTTTTCTGGCCATAATTTTGACCCAGAACATGCAGAACGAAAATACAGCATTGCCGTAAAATATAACAAGGCCGTAATTTCCAATCAAAAACGCGAGTTTTTCGTAGCCGAATCTTGCGCGGACCATAACTTTTGATCCAGAGTTCCAAATTTAGATCCAAAAGTTGTTGCAGACTCGTCTTTAAGAGGAGAAGACACACGCACCAAAAGGTAGGAATCTTTATTCAGAATCATCGGAGAAAATGCCAGAGAGATGGCTAGGGTTTGGACTCACACCGAGAGGCGTAGAGGGCACCTCAGGCCGTGATTTTCACGTACAAGCTTCACTTGGAGAAGAAGACAACATCCCATAAGTTTCAGAGGAAAAGGAGTTCAATCGGAGGAGGAATCAACGAAAGAAGCTCTCGGGCATTGTTCACAGCGAGTTTCCTTACAAAATACGGCTGTAATTTGTATTACAGCCGTGGTGTATTTTTCTAAAACCTCCTTTCTAGTTGATTTTTGATCTTCTAAAATTATGGATTATTATACTTTCTTCTCCATGCAAGCTTAGACATATTTTGGGACATGGTGTGTAATCCCTTTGATTTTTAATGATTAGATACTTTTTATTTCGTCAAGATAATTTTGCCATGATAATTTTACCTATGTGATTATTGTTCTAAGTTTCTCCTTAGTTTACTTTTTGTCATCATGAATAGAGTTCTTGCATTAAGGACCGAAAGGTGACATGCTTGAGAACTGGAACCCTAAAATTGATTAATAGGAACTCACCGTAAGAAATTAGGTTAAGTTCTTATTTCTTTATTTTAGATGACTAATTGCCTTGATGATGATTATGAACCTTGGATTAAGTTAGTGTGTCAAACGTGGAGATCTTGCACGAAAGTGAGAATCAGAACGTTGGAGAACCATAGGTAGAACTTGTGTTGAGTCTCGGATGCACGAAAGTGATCCTTGAGATTCCGCTTGAGACAATCAACCTAGAATTTGGATGCACGAAAGTGATCTTGAGTTCTTTGATTGATGATTTACTTATCATCAGCTTGGGATAAATCTTACGCGAAAGCGAGGATTTGTCTCTGCATGGTTGTCTGCACGAAAGTGAGATAATCCCTTATGAAGTAAATTAAGTCTTTATCAAATTAGAATTTGATTGATGAACATCCTTATATATCTAGTCAAGAAAAACTAGGTGGATGAAACCCTAGTCCCAATTTATCTCTCTGATTATCTTTCATGTTCTCTCTATATCGTTCACTTGCATCATATTCGGTTTACTTAGCAAGCGAGAATACAACTATTCGGTACTTAACAATAAGGTCTCTGTGGTTCGATATTTTTATTACTTCGAAGTATCCATGCACTTGCGGACACTATGAGTTAGGGACAACAAGTTTTTGGAGCCATATCAGGGGGTGACAGTTCCCTGTGCGCCAAACAAGTTTTGGCTGTGACACCTTAGATTAGTCTACTTGCTCGTATTTAAAAGTGTGTCCTTGCGGAAACCTATCAAGTTTTTGGCGCCGTTGCCGGGGACCTTAGTTTTATTAATATCAAAATAGTTGTTAGTATTGCTAGATTAAGTTTTATTTGTTTTTAGTTTTAAATTTGTTTTCTATTTTTGCAGGTTTTGGATTTTCACAGTTGTGACAGAGTTGTGATATCTAAAAATTTGTGAATTTGCTTGTGTTTTAGATTTTCTATTTTTTATATATTCTGAAAAAAAAATTCTAATTGATTGGTGTTGGATAATCTTTCTGTTTTGAAGAGATGTCTTTTAATCACTACTCATGGACAACTGAAAGAGATGAGGTATACATGCCACAAGGAAGGTACGAAGATGATTCATCGCACACTATTGCAGATAAGTTAGATTATTTGGCTCATAAATTAGACACTTTTAATATGCACCCTGTTATGAAATCTTGTTCTCCTGTTAAATGTGATATCTATGGATATTTTGATCATTGTTCCTCTGATTGCCAATTTTTAAATTCCAAATTATCATGGAAAGAATCTGATCAATTGTATTCTAGATGGGAAAGCTAAACTTCTTTGTATGATGATTACTCTAATCATGTTTCTGTGCCATGCTTTGAGGATACTGAAAAAATCTAGCTTAGAGACTATGTTAAAAAGATTGATAGCTAATCAAGAAAAATGTCTAGCAGAGCAAAATCAAATTTTTGAAAAAACAAAACCAAAGGCTGAGCAATCTTAAGGGTTTGGTTATTTTTCAAGAAGAATCTTTGACTGCTAATACTGAATTGCTAGAAACCCAGATTGCACAAAAAGCATGTTTATTTGAGTTTGAAACTGAAGAACTTGATTTAGAAAAATCCCCCTATGATTATGATTATTTTGAGATTGAGCCTTATGTGAACATTAATGCATCTCACTCTGATTTTTATGATTGTAAAATTGATTCACCTGATAATTTAATTGTGGAAAAGTTTGAGAAAATTGAAATTGAAAAACCTTCTTTTGATGATAATTCTAATTTTTATGAAAACTTATTTATGGTTAAATCTGATGAGCATGATGAAGGTTCAAAAATTATAGACATTGATGAACCCCACTGTGATTTTGGTGATATTTTTGAAATTAATGATAAATCTCTTGTGGTTAACTCTGATTATATTACTTCTTTTTCATATGATTCTGATTTTGGCTCTTCTGATAATGAATTATTTGTGGAGAAGCATGAGGAAATTAATTTTGAAGAGTCTCATCTTGGCTTTAATGATGATTTTGAAATTGATAAATTGTTTGATGAAGTGCATGAAGAACCTGTAGATGATTTGAATATTGTGAAAATTGACGAATCTCACCATGTTGATATGTTGCCCATGTCTACTGTTCAATCTTGTGGTTTATTTGAAAAATTATGTTTTATTGAGGAATCTAATGAAAGACATAAAACTTATTTTGATGATCCAACGCTTATATCTTTTGATGAAAGTCCTGTGACAATTAAAGATAGAAATTTGAAGAAAGGACTTATGATTTTACTCTCTGACAAACATAGGAAGATTATTGAATATATTGTTTTTGATTTCTACATATTTGAGAATGCCACTTTGATTGTGATTTACCTGAGATTTTGGATTTTTGGATTTGTGGCTAAAATTTTTGGACACCGGAAAAGAAAGAAATTATATGCTAATTATTTTGGTACTGATTCACCTCCTTCACCATGAGATTTGATTTTTGGTCAAGCTAATAACCTAAAAATTAGTGCTTCTTGGGAGGCAACCCAAGCACTCTATCTTAGCTTAGTTGCTTTTATTTTAGTTTATTTTTAGAATTAATTTTTCTTTTTATTTTGCAGGGAAAATAAAATTTTGTGCAAAATACGGCACTGCCGTAATCTGCTTTACGGTACCGTATTTTGGTCCAATTTCCACCCGAGAGTTTTTGGTATTTTATGGCACTACCGTAATATTGTTCACAGTACCATATTTTGGAGTCATTTTTAACCCGAGAGTTCTTTGTAAATTACGGCACTGCCGTAAAGCATTTCACGGTACCGTATTTTAAAGCTGCCCTCTACTTATTGAGTAGGTGTTTTCTAGCTGCAATTTTAAGAAACTGGGTTGGGAAAAATTTTTATCTCTTGCACCATCGCAAAGTACTCATCTTTGTTTATCATCTGGATATTTTTTCTGAATTTTATAATTCATGGATCATTCTGAAACACATAG
This sequence comes from Costus pulverulentus, assembly GCA_027562315.1. Classification (NCBI taxonomy): domain Eukaryota; kingdom Viridiplantae; phylum Streptophyta; class Magnoliopsida; order Zingiberales; family Costaceae; genus Costus; species Costus pulverulentus. The sequence continues at coordinate 4,980 of JANTFE010023143.1, read as the reverse complement.
CAACTTTTTCATTATGATTAATTTATGCAGCAGTTTTTTTCTGACTATTCTGATTAGCACTTTTGCTGCAGTTTTTTAAGGTGCTTAAACAACTTGAAACCCAGATTTTTCACTTGAAATATGAAGTTCATGTGTCATACTATCTTGTGGATTATTTGGTTTCATCAAAATATTTTCTAGTCATTTTAGGACACATGACAACTTTTCGAATCTGATAAACTTTTGTGCAGTTTGTGCAGTTTTTAATATGAGTAGCCTTCTTTCTGTTGACGCCCTAAATTCCAGATAGATTTTAATCCTTTAATTTTTATACATCTGAAAAGAACATATCTTATTCTACAACTTGGTTCTGTCCATTTTCTATTTGGATCATTAAATTTTATTCTAGGGTATGGCTACTCTTTATAAAAAAAATCAAAAACTGTTTTGTTTATTTTCTAACTGTGTTGCTTCTTTTGGCTCCAGATTTAGAAATCTTCAAGAGCAACTGTCTTCCACCTGTAGCCACCACTGCATCTGCCTCTGACATCACTGTATCCAACTATCGACACTGGATTATACCATCTGCAGATTCTTACTTCTTCTACTGCCTCTTATTATATTGATTTTTGCAGTAGAATCTTCATTAGTGACTGATTTTCTATTTTTGCAGTGTCATCTCTCACACCCACCGGCCGACGATCTCACCTCCAGGACTGTATTCTCTAGCAGCCACTAGAGATTACTCACTTTACTATCGGCATCATCATCATTGGCAGTAGCTTTTCAGCTAGCCTTGTTCACCCTCTACTTCTTGCCTGCTCGACTTTTTACACCGGCATCCTCTTCAGACCTCCAGCAACATCTCTGATTCTCCCTTGAGAGAATTATTATTTTTTTATCATTATTATTTTTTGAGACTATTTTCAAACTGAGCCTTATGTACCTTAAATTTACAGGTAAAATTTTCAAAAGGTACATCTTTGGACCTAGCAGCATCTGCCCCAACACTATTTTCGGTTTTAGCCTTATGTATTTTTAGTCAGAGCTTGCTATATAGTTTTGTGAGTATCGTTTGCACTCTCTTATTCATGATTATTTCATATAGTTGCATTTCTGATTGTATCACTCACTGAGATTCCTACTCGATGTGGTCTCTCAAATCTACCACTTTACATCTTTTGACTTGTTGAGTTTGATGCTTCACACCTCTTGCACTGATTTTGATGTTTAAAATTTTTTATCCATGTGATGAGAAGTCTATGGATTTTTTATGATGATGACTGAATTCATGCTTGTGATTAGGTCTAGATCTATCATGTTGAATTTATTTCTCTAATGCATATCTGCTTTTGGAATTCTTCATTGATTGATGAATGAAATTTTAGGTAGATGTGTTATTTGAGGAATAAGATCTAAAGGTGAACCTACTCCTTTAAATAAAATGAGCATATGAGTATGATTTGTGAATTGATATCAATTGATCAACCTAGTAGATGTTTAGTCTAATTTGCTATTTGTTGGGAAGGATGAATCCAAGATTCACAAAAATAGTGAGAGACTCCCCTACTTGGCACTATGTAAAATTTTTAGTGGTACCTAAGACATGGGTTGAAGTCTATAAAAAATAATGAGTGAAAAATAATAAGACTCCTCTGCTTGGCACTGTGTAAAATTGACAGTGGTACCGAAGACAAGAGTTGAAGTCAAAAATAAAAAGTGTGTATCTAAGTGGGTACATGCCATCTTCACAAAAACAAACAAAATATATTAAAAAAAAAGAGAAAAAAAAATCATGTGTGGAAAAAGATCTTGGAAACCTAATTCCTGTAAACAAAAGCATGATAGATTTGAACTGAAACTGGGTGAAATCATGAGATTGAAAATTCTATTTATTATACAAGTTGCAAAGTTTTATTTGATTGAATTGTGGATCAGAGGGTTGAGTTCTAAGGATGATATGTTTATTTGAAGTTTTGTAAATCAATTGGTGGAATTTCTCATTGATAGGTTGTATTTTAGAAATTTATTGAGCATGAAAAGGTTATTCTTTTAATCAAGTTTTGATTTTTGCTTGAGGACAAGCAAAGTTGGAGCCTTATGTATTTTGATGACACCAAAATATATAGTATATTTTGTATCATTTTATCTATCTTTTCATGCTAAATTGAGGATCTTTTTGCTTATTTTTATGTTGAATTCATCAAATATTGCAAAGTCTACTTCTATTTTGGTTTTTCATGGTTTTCAGGTAAAAAGGCACTATTTCAAGGTGTTTTCAAGCAAAATCAAACACATAAATGAGTTACCATAATCAAGAGGAGGTCACCCAAGAATTTCACGCAAAACGGAGCAACTCAGAAAAATACGGCAATGCCATAATCCATTTTACGGTACCATAATTTCAGACAGTACCGTAAAATCAGAACACTGCCGTAATTTAGAGGATTTTCCGAACAGAAAGTTTTTGTGATTTTACGGTACTGCCATAAAGAATTACACTGCTGTATTTTTCAGCGCTTTCAGAACAGAAACCTTTGCTGATTTTACGGCACGGCCATAAACGATTTTACGGTACCATATTTCCTAGGTGATCCAGACCAGAGAACTCATCCGATTTTACGGCACCATCGAGAAGCATTTTACGGGCCATAATTTTGACCTAGAACACGCAGAACGAAAATACGGCACTGCCGTAAAATATAACTCGGTCGTAATTTCCAGTCAAAAACGCGAGTTTTCCGCGGCCGAATCTTGCGTGAGCCATAACTTTTTATCTAGATCTCTAAATTTAGATCTGAAAGTTGCTACGGACTCGTCTTTAATAGGAGAAGATACATGCACTGAATGGGAGGAACTTTTATTTAGAATCAAGGGATAAATTGCTAGAGAGGTGGCTAGGGTTTGGCCTCACGCCGAGAGGCGTAGAGGGCACCTCAGGTCATGATTTTCACGCAGAAGCTTCGCCTAGAGGAGAAGACAACATCCCAAAAGTTTTAGAGAAAAAGGAGTTCAATCGGAGGAGGAATCAATGAAAGAAGCTCTCGAGCACTATTCACAGCGAGTTTCCTTGAAAAATACAGTTGTAATTTGTATTACATCCGTGGTGTATTTTTCTAAAACCTCCTTTCTAGTTGATTTTCGATCTTCTAAAATTATGGATTATTTTATTTTCTTCTCCATGCAAGCTTAGACATATTTTGGGACATGGGGTGTAATCCCTTTGATTTTTAATGATTAGATACTTTTTATTTTGTCAAGATAATTTTGCCATGATAATTTTACCTATGTGATTATTGTTCTAAGTTTCTCGTTAGTTTACTTTTTGTCATCATGAATAGAGTTCTTGCATTACGGACCGAAAGGTGACATGCTTGAGAACTGGAACCCTAAAATTGATTAATAGGAACTCCCCGTAAGAAATTAGGTTAACTTCTTATTTCTTTATTTTACATGACTAATTGCCTCGATGATGATTATCAACCTAGGATTAAGTTAGTATGTCAAACGTGGAGATCTTGCACGAAAGTGAGGATCGGAACGTTGGAGAACCATAGGTAGAACTTGTGTTGAGTCTCGGATGCACGAAAGTGATCCTTGAGATTCCGCTTGAGACAATCAACCTAGAATTCTGATGCACGAAAGTGATCTTGAGTTTTTTGATTGATGATTTACTTATCATCAGCTTGGGACAAATCTTGCGCAAAAGCGAGGATTTGTCTCTGCATGGTTGTCTACACGAAAGTGAGATAATTCCCTTATGAAGTAAATTAAGTCTTTATCAAATTAGAATTTGATTGATGAACATCCTTATATATCTAGTCATGAAAATCAAGGTGGATGAAACCCTTGTCCCAATTTATCTCTCTGATTATCTTTCGTGTTCTCTCTATATCGTTCACTTGCATCATATTCGGTTTACTTTGCTAGCGAGAATACAACTATTCGGTACTTAACGATAAGGTCTCTGTGGTTCGATATTTTTATTACTTCGAAGTATCCATTCACTTGCGGACACTCCGAGTTAGGGACAACAAATTTTTGGAGCCGTATCAGGGGGTGACAGTTCCCTGTGTGCCAAACAAGTTTTGGCTGCGACACCTTAGATTAGTCTACCTGCTCGTATTTAAAAGTGTGTCCTTTCGGGTCACATCAATAGCTGTGAAGAGTAAGTTTTATAGAAAATAACCTTCGACGAGCCATTCACGGGCATGGCCATGCATCCATGCACGGCCATGTATCGTCCTGCTAGATTCAACACCTATTTAGTTTTTTGTTCATTTCTTACTATTTGGAAGCAGAATTTGCAAAAATTATACGGAGACCTTCCTAACTTGGGGACAAACGTTTTGGGACTGGAATCAGGTGATTTGGGGGAGCGGTTGGGGAGAATGAAGCGAAACAGCGAGACCTAGGGTTTTGTGGTGATTTTCTAGTGACGAAAGTTGTTCCGGCTCGATTTCTTCCTCGTTTCGTTGCTAAGGAACGTGCTCCACGCTCTCCCATCAAGGATCTAGCCTTCCCCCTGGTTTGATTTGATTTGTATGAGAGGTTTCATGTGTTTAACAATGTATCTTGTAGCGTAAACCTAACTTCGGGGTTTGGGCATAGCCCACTGTAAGAATGTTGATTGTTAATATTTGATCTACACTTTATCTCAACTTATCTTTGTTCTTATTCATGTCTAGGAAGTTTCAATTCATGATTATGTACTGGCCATGCATATTTATGTTTTAGGTATTGTGGGAAGGACTGAGAGGTGCACCACAATCATCGAATCCCCTTAGACTGGACTGGTGATTTCGGCCATGAGAGTTGTCGAAATCACACAAGGAACCCTAATCCTTCACATAACCCTTTAGGTCCGCTTAACCTGGTAAGCCACGAGAGTAGGATGTTGGGGTATGCCCTTAAGGCTAATGTTTGAGGCCTTGGGATTGTATCAGTATCATGTATAAACTCTATGTTTATAAAGGCAATGGTTGTTATTCAGGTTGTTAC
>JANTFE010023142.1:14014-30908 GCA_027562315.1 Costus pulverulentus | reverse complement strand
AGCTAGTTATATGACATATATAGATCCTTTGAAATCCTAATATCCCATGCAAAATTTTGTTGCGCCACCATTAGGGTTTCTACCCCTTAGTTAGGGGTTCCCTTCAACATAGAGCTTGATTGAAAGCAACATTGCCAATTGAACAGGGTGTCGAGAAGCTACCTAGATCCTTTAACTTTGGTGGCAACTTGTTTTGAATTAGAGCACTGCATTCTTCAGTTAGTGCTACAGTGCCGTAATCCTCAATTTTTCTCTTGTTGGATAAGATTTCTTTTAAAAACTTTGCATAAGTAGGCATTTGGGATAATGCACCAGTAAAAGGAATATTAATGTACAACTTTTTCAACACTTCCAAAAATTTCCCAAACTGCCTATCTAGTTTAGCTTGCACGATCCTCTGGGGGAAAGGGATAGGTGTACTATATGGCTGTGGAGAACTAGGTCTGGGTACCTCATCCTCACAAGGCAAGTCACCTTTCTGTGAAGATCCATTCTCTCCAAAAGGAGAAGAATCAGGAAGGGACTGCACTTGTGTGGGCTGTGGTTCCAAAACAGGATCCTCACTAGGTATAACATTAGGCTCATCCTCTTCGTTATCTAAGGGTCCCCTTGGATCTTCCAACTGTCTACCACTCCTGGTCATGATGGCATTATAATGTTCCCTGGGATTTGGTTCAGGTTTTGCAGGTAACTGCCCAGGGGGTCTATAAGGTGTATTAGCCTATTGTGCTATCTGAGTTTCCAACATTTTGTTATGAGCAACAACACCATCTAACCTAGAGTTTATCTGCTTAAGGGTTTCTGTGATCTCATCATTTTTGCTCGTCTAATTACCCATGAATCTCTCAAACATCTCTTCTAAACTAGATTTTTGGGGTTGATTATGGTTTGACTGTCTCTGGTTATACCCCCTATTATCATTTTGCCCACTAGTTTGATTGTTACTTTTCCAAGACAAGTTAGGATGGTTGCGCCAACCAGGATTGTAAGTATTGGAGTAAGGGTCACTAGATCTAGCTTTGTTGTAACCCCCCACAACATTAAATTGCTCACTCTCTTGGTCAACTATAACTTTGCATTCCTCGGCATAATGCCCATTGTTCCCACAAACTTCACATACAACAGAAGAAACAGAAGCGGTTTGCATTTGAAAAGAATCAAAATGGTTACATAACGAGTCCACCTTTTCTGCAAGAGAGCGCCAACCATCACCATCGTTCTTACCATGAGAAGGCCGATAAAGCACTCCTCTCTCTGAAGCCCATTGGTTGTGATTTAGCGCCATCTCCTCAATCAAAGCATGAGCATCTTCAACAGTCTTGTTCATCAACGCTACCCCTGCAGCAGCATCAACAGTTAAGCGTGTATTGTAAAGCAAACCATTATAGAAAGTCTGAATTAAAACCCAGTTTTCCACTCCATGGTGGGTGCACTTCCGTTGGAGTTCATTAAAGCGCTCTCATGCTTCACTCATTGATTCTCCATCTCTCTGGGCAAAGCCTGTGATTTGATTCCTCAATTGGATCATCTTATTGGGAGGAAAGTACTTATGCAAGAAGGCCTTTGACAAGCGCTCCCAAGTAGTGAACGTTCCAGTCGGGTGTGCATGAAGCCAGGCTTTTGCTCTGTCCCTGAGAGAAAAAGGAAACAGTGTCAGTTTGAGGGCATCGTTAGATACACCATTAATTTTTATGGTGTCACAAAATTCAAGGAAAAGGGATAAGTGTTGGTTTGGATCTTCCAAAGGAGATCCTCCAAACTGATTCTGTTGAATCATCGATAAGAACACTGGTTTGATCTCAAAGTTGTTTGCATCTATAGCAGGCCTAGTGATGCTGGAACAGATTCCTTGTGTATTCGAGGCTGCATAGTCTATAAGTGTTCTTCTTCTCTTCCTTTTGCAAATTTCAACTTCCTGCACAGTCTAAGGGTTTTATTAATTTCAGGGTCAAGAGGAACTAATGGTCCAGACCTAAGATTTCTGCGCATACACAAGTAGAAGGTTAGAAAGGTTCAAAATTTGTAGAATTAAAAGGAAATTAGAATCTACCACAGAAAGTAGTAAAAAAAATAAAAAAAACAAAAACAAGAATAACTTAGTCTAGCGATAATAACAATTATGTCAATATCAACAAAACCGAAATCCCCGGCAACGGCACCAAAAACTTGTTGTATTCCGCAAGTGTACGGATACTCGAAGTAATAATTAAGATATCGAACCACAGAGACTTCGTTGTTAAATACCGACTAATTGAGTTTTCACTAGCTAAGGGAATCGAGAATTGTGTAAAAAGCAATCGAACTGTAATTGAAGTAAATCAGGATGAAAGAATCGGGACTAGGGGTTCATTCAACTTGATATTCAGAACTAGATAGGATTAACGAATCATCAATTTATCTCTGCTACGGTTAAGATATAATTTACTTGGCAAACAAACTAACTCACTCTCGCACAATTAGTTTGCAAGGAACGATCCTCACTCTCGCACAAGATCAATTCAATGCTAAATATAAGTGAATTTCGGTTAAAGAGATTAAGGATCACTCTCGTGCATCCTATCTCAATACTAAGATCTCAGGCAAAACTAAGCACTCTCGCACCTTAGTTTCACAGGTTTTACTCAAGGCTTTGTAACAATCTAACGTCTATCTCTAGCATGTTATCATATCTGTAACAACAATAATTTCTAGGTCATAACAATAACAAGAAACAAACTTCTAAAATCTAAAGATAAGAGCACAACCAATCTCTTGCGATGAGTTCTTACAATAAATTATAGGGTTCCAAGTTCTATGATATCATCTTCTCAGTGCATAGCATAAAACTCCAAGACATGCTAAAACATGAAACTAAAAGCGATTGTAGGCAATAAATCACTTGAGTAAAATAACCAAAGCAAAGACATATTGATGAAAAAGTTATCTAGTCATTGAAATATCAAGAGAATAACACCCCCTTGTCCCAAGAGAGTTTAAGCTAACATGATAGAAGAATCACAGCAAAACATGATTTTGTATGATTGGAGATAGTAAGGAAGGAGTAAAAGTTACAAAACAGGGCTGCAAGTAAATCGCAGCCTATAATTTGTCTCTGAATTCGTGATGAACAATGTCGCGAACACATTTTTGATGATTCCTTCTTCGATTGATCTCCTTTCAAGTTGACACTTCTGTGGTGTGTTCTTCTTCCTCAAGCGTAGCTTCTTCTCAAAAATCGTGGTCGAAGATGGTCTGTGCAGCAAACGGCGATGAACCCTAGTGCGGCGATGATTTCCTCCAATTCTCCCTCAATCCTGGATAAAAATTGTTCCTTTTAGTTTGTGTGTCTTCTACTTTTAAAGGCGAGTCCACCGCCTCCTTCAGATCTTAATTTGGAGGTCTGGATCAAAAGATACGGTCTTTGCAAGAATCGGGCGGAAAAATCAAAATTCTGAGTTCAAAAATAAGGTACCGTGAAGCTTCATACGGCAGTGCCGTATTTCATTCTGTGAGCTCTGGGCAAATAATATGGTGCGTGAGAATATTTCTCATAAATACGGTGGTGCCGTATTCTTGTCAAGTGCTTCTGATTAGAATCGTCAGATAATACGGCACCGTGTATGCGATCACGGCAGTGCCGTATTTCTGTCAAAACTTTCTAGTTAAATTCGTCCAATTATACGGCACCGTGTATGCGACCACGATAGTGCCGTATTTCCGATGAAGTTCTCTGGTCAAAATCTTCGCAAAATACGGTACCGTGAAAGCTCTTATGCTAAATACAGTAGTGTCGTAATTCCGTTGAGACTCTCTGGTTAAAAATGTCGCAAAATACGGTACCATGAAGCTTCATACGATAGTGCCATATTTCGCCGAAATATGTCTGCTGAGAAATACGGTACCGTGAGAGATCTTTTGAAAAATACGGTACTGCCGTATTTTAGCTAGAAGGTGTATTTTGCCTTGAAATTTGTTGGGTAGCTTCGTTTCGGCGTCTGGAATCTATTAGTGTGCTCAAATCTTTCAAAATCTATCAAAATATAGCACTTTTAACCTAAAAATGATCAAAAACAAGAAACGGTGTAGATTCTGCAATATTTGACAATTAAGGCTTAAAAACAAGCAAAAGAGTAACATTATGGTTCAAAAGATTACTAAATAAGTATGAAAAATACTATGAAATTTAGAGTCATCAATTTTCCATAAATCAATTGAAATGGAGACATACCTATTGGTGTTTTGAAAGGAGTCCGGTATGCCCACAAGGCATCATCAAGTTTAAATGCCCAATTTTTCCTAGTGCTTGACACAGTCTTCTCTAAAATTCCCTTGATTTCTCTATTTGATATCTCTATTTGATATCTCCACTTGTCCACTTGTTTGAGGATGATAAGGTGTTGCCACTCTATGATACACTCCATATTTTCTAAGTAAGGTTGAAAATTTGTGTTCTATGAAATGTGACCCTCCATCACTGATTACTACCCACGGGGTCCCATACCGTGGAAATATGATCTTTTTGAAAAATTTAGCAACAACTCTTGAATCATTGGTCGGTGAAGCAAGAGCTTTAACCCATTTTGAAATATAGTCAACTGCTACCAGAATGTACTTGTTAACTCCTGAAGATGGGAAAGGTCCCATAAAGTCTATCCCCCAAACATCAAATATTTCAACTTCAAGAATGTTGGACAGTGGCATTTCATGTCTTCTACTAATGTTCCCCGTTCTTTGACATCTATCACAATATAACACAAAGTTTCTAGCATCTTTGAAAATGGCAGGCCAATAAAATCCTAATTGTAACACTTTATAAGGAGTCTTTTCAGTACAGGCATGACCACCCTAAGAGGATCCATGACATTGGCACAAGATATCTATGATTTCTTCTTTAGGTACACATCTTCTAAAAATACCATATGTACATCTTCTAAACACATAAGGCTCATCCCAAAAATAGTGTTTTACCTCAGCCAAGAACTTCTTCCTTCTTTGGTAGTTCAAATCAGGAGGAAAAACATTAGCAACAAGGCAATTCAATATATCAGCATACCAGGGAGCTCTGATCTGTTCAATGGTTAAAAGCTGTTCTTCAGGGAAGGAATCATTGATCTCATTATTCTTTTTAGTGTCTACCATTATTCTTGAGAGATGATCGGCAACAAGGTTTTCTGATCCCTTTTTGTCTTTAATCTCCAAATCAAATTCTTGCAGAAGTAAAATCCATCTGAGTAATTGTGGTTTGCTGTCTTTTTTCTACATTAAGTATTTCACAGCTGCATGGTCAATGTACACTACCACTTTGGAGTTAATTAAGTATGACTTAAATTTATCAAAAGCAAATACTATGGCCAATAGTTCTTTCTCATTGGTGGTGTAATTTTTCTGTGTCGCATCCAAAGTCTTGCTGGCATAGTGGATAACATGAGGTTTCTTATCTTTTCTCTGTACCAAAACTGCTCCCACTGCATAATCACTAGCGTCGCACATGAGTTCAAAGGGCAAGTCCCAATCTGGGGGTTAAATGATGGGTGCTGAAACCAAAGTTTTCTTTAACTCCTGAAAAGCAAACAGACATTTCTCATCAAAGCAGAATTTGGCGTCTTTACAAAATAAATTAGTTAAAGGTTTAGTAAGTTTAGAGAAGTCCCTGATGAATCTCCTGTAAAACCCTGCATGTCCTAAAAAGCTCCTAATTTCCTTGACAGTGGTGGGTGGTGCTAGCTTCTCAATCACTTCTATCTTGGCCTTGTCCACTTCAATCCCTCTCTCTGAAACAAGATGGCCTAAAACTATCCCCTGTCTAACCATGAAGTGACACTTTTCCCAATTCAAGACAAGGTTAGTCTCTTTGCATCTCTGTAAAACTTTAGAGAGATTAGCTAAGCAGTCATCAAAAGTAAAACCATAGACAGAGAAATCATCCATAAAAACATCCATGAAGACTTCAATAAATTCAGAAAAAATTGCCATCATACACCTTTGAAAAGTTGCTAGTGCATTGCATAAACCAAAAGGCATTCTTCTATAAGCGAAAGTACCATAAGGACATGTAAAAGTGGTTTTATCCTGATCATCAGGATGAATAGGAATCTAAAAAAATCCAGAATACCCATCAAGAAAGCAAAAGTGAGAGTGTTTGGCAAGTCTTTATACCATTTGATCAATGAAAGGTAAGGGAAAATGATCTTTCCTAGTGGTAACATTTAATTTTCTATAATCATTACACATATGCCAACTAGTGACATTTCTAACAGGTATCAATTCATTATCCTTATTTTTCATTACAGTGACACCTCCCTTCATTGGAACACAGTGTATAGGACTCACCCACTTACTATCTGAGATAGGGTAGATAATACCTGCATCTAGCAATTTTAGTACATCCTTCTTCACTACTTCCTTCATAGACGGGTTGAGCCTTCTCTGAAAATCTACATGTGGTTTGTGCTCATCCTCCATGTGAATCCTGTGCATACAAAAAGAAGGGTTAATCCCTTTTAAGTCATCAATGGAATACTCAATTACCTTTCTATGAATTCTTAGCTCCTTCAAGAGTAGATCAGTTTCCCTGGCATCTAATTTAGCATCCACAATCATAAGGTAAGTAGAGTTAGGACCAAAAAATTCATATCTAAGATTCTCAGGTAAAACTTTCAACTCAACTTTAGGGATCTTTTCACTTTCATTATTAAAAGTAGCACAATCTAAAATATAATGTTTTTCATCATCGAATTCATCAAAATCATTATCAAAACCAGAATTATCAATTTTTTCACAAAAATTTTTCGAGGTATTAGAAGAAGAATCAGAAAAAGAAACATCAGTAGAAGAATCATCAAATAAACAAACAACATCATAAACTATGTCATCAATGACATGAATAGTGCAACAAGAACTGGCATATGCAGGTTTTTCAATGAATTATTCAAATCAAACTCAATCTTATCATTGCTAATTCTTAAAGCAAGTTTACCGTTCCGTACATCAATAAGGGCTCCAGTAGTGGCTAAGAACGGCCTACCCAAAATAATAGGAATCTTGGCATCCTCTTCCATTTCAAGTACCACAAAATCAGTAGACATGAAGTACTTACCAACTTGTATAGGAACATCCTCTAGAATACCTACTGGATATTTTACTGATAGATCGGCGAGCTGCAAAGAAATTGTAGTCGGCTTAGGAGTTCCCATGTCCAATTTCCTGCACATAGACAAAGGCATGAGACTTACACTAGCCCCTATATCACATAAGGCTCAGTCGAAAGCCATACTACCAATAAAACATGGGATAGAAAAGCTACCTATATTATTCAATTTTGGTGGCAACTTGTTTTGAATACCAGCACTACATTCCTCAATTAAAGCCACAGTACCATAGTTCTCTATCTTTCTTTTGTTAGACAAGGTTTCTTTCAAAAATTTAGCATATATGGGCATTTGAGATAAAGCTTCAGTAAATGGTATGTTAATGTAAAGTTTTTTCAAAACATCAAGAAATTTCCCAAATTGCTTATCTAACTTTTCTTGCACTAACCTTTGGGGAAAAGGTACTGGTGGTCTATAGAGAGGAGGTAGATTAGTCTTAGAATCATCTTCTTTACATGGCACATCCCCTTTTGGTTCACTTCCCTTTTGAGGTGTTAAACTAGGTAGGGTTTGTTCATGTTCAGAAGATTTTTCTAATTCTAATTCCCCATCATGATCATTAATTGACTCTTTCTCCTTAAGTTCTCCTAATTGTCTCTCACTTCTAGTGATAATGACATTGCAATGTTCCCCAGAGCTTAATCTAGATATTTGTTCTTATAGAATTTTATTGTACGCCACTAAGGATTCTAATTGAGAAGCAAGATGACTAACAGTTTCTTCAAGATCCTCAAATTTTTTTTGTGTTTTGAATTCGCAACGATTTAATTTGGCTAGCTGAAAATTTCTCTACCATGGGTTCACTAACCTCTTTAGTCAAGGGTTGCTGATCCTCATTCTCATTCTTACCATGTTGATGACAATATAGCATTCCTTCATCTAGAGCCCATTGGATATGATTCAAGGACATCTGCTCAAGTAACTTGAAAGCATCGTCAAATGTTCTATTCATCAAGGCTCCTCCTGCGGCAGCATCAATAATTAGACGGGTATTATAAGCTAAGCCATAATAAAATGTCTGAATTAGAAACTCATTTTCAAAGCCATGGTTAGGACACTTCCGTTGTAAATCATTGAATCTCTCCCATGCCTTGCTGAGTGATTCTCCACTCTTCTGTTGAAAGTTCGTGATTTGAATCCTCAATTGGATAGTCTTGCTTGGTGGAAAATATTTTATCAGAAAAGCTTTTGATAATTGTTCCCATGTTGTGAAGGTATTGGGTTGACGAGAATGCAACCAAGATCGTGCTTGATCCCTGAGAGAAAAAGGGAATGATATTAGTTTTAGTGCATCATCAGAAACTCCATGAATTTTTATGGTATCGCAATATTCAAGAAAAATATATAAGTGTGAATAAGGATCTTCGATTGATGATCTTCCAAACTGATTCTGCTGGATCATAGTCAAGAGGGCAGGGTTAATTTCAAAGTTGGTGGCCTCAATTGCAGGTTTAGCAATGCTAAAGTGTATCCTTTGAGGATTAGGGGCTGCATAGTCCCTCAGTGATCTTTGCTCAGCCATTAGAAATGAATTTCCTTTGATCAAATGATGTAAGTAAATAGAAAAGAATAAAAAGATAAAACATAAATGAAACCTAGTATAACAATAATCTCAATATTTTCAATATTGACAAAACTAAGGTCCGACAACGGTGTCAAAAACTTGTTGTACCATAAGGTAACACTACAAGTTTGGCACGCGTATACTTTGGACTAATCCCCGGTAACGGTGCCAAAAACTTGTTGTTATCCCGCAAGTGCACAGGTACACGAAGTAATAAAGAAAGTATCGAATCCACAGGGACCTATGTTGTCAAGTACTGAATAATTGATTTTTCACAATCTAGGCAAAAGAATGAAAGTCAAGCGAATATCGCAAACACATGAAAGAAAATTGTTAGAGAGAAAGCTGGGACTAGGGTTTCGTTCACTTAACTTTTATGACTAGATATGAATAAGGATTTCGTCAATTTAATTTTATCATGATGAAGATACAATTTACCTAATAAAAGGATTGTTTCACTCTCGTGCAAACAATCACGCAGGGATTTATCTTCGCTTTCGCACAAGATTTGTCCCAACGTTGAAGATAAGTAAATTATCAATCTATGAACTCAAGGATCACTTTCATGCATCCAAATTCTACGTTGATAATCTCTAGCAGAAGCTCAAGGATCACTTTCGTGCATCCGAGCCTCGACACTAGTTTTACTCATGGATCTCCAACGTTCCGATCCTCACTTTCGTGCAAGATCTCCACGTTTGACAAATAGACTCGATCTATAGATTCATGTTATAATCATGGCAATAATTCTACTAGAACAGATCAAGTTGGATCAAACATAAGGAAGGGTTCCTAACATGCAATTCTAGGGTTCCAAATTCTCAAGCAATTACCTTTCAGTCAATAGCAAAAATTCTAAGAACATAATTAATAACATGGACTTATAGAGAGTCTAAGCACAATTATCACATGAGCAAAATCATCATGCTATGATTAAACGCAATGAAATATATAAAAAATAGTTATCTAGTCATTGGAAATTAAGTAAACTACTCCCCCATGTCCCAAGAGCAGTTTAAGCTATCATGGTAAAGGAGTTACAGAATTCCATGGTTTTAGAAGATCAAAAATCAAAGGAAAAGAGAAGTTTAGAAAAATACAACACGGCTGTGAAGTATTTCACAGCCGTAATTTCCAATTTGAGGCGATGAACAGTGTCGGCGCCTCTTCTTTCCTTGATTTCTCCTTCAATTGATCTCCTCTCTGTCTGAAACTTCTGGCACGTCGTCTCCTCCTTCAGGTAAAGCTTCAGTATGAAAATCTCGGCCAGAGATCGTCTGGATCGAGCACGGTGGCGAAACCCTAGGCGGCGGCGTGGATGACGATTTCTCCCTCGACAGTCGATCAAAATTGGGACTTTTCGTCTGTCCGTCATCCTCACCTCCAAAACTCCTCTTTTCCTTTTTTTAGTCTTTCTTTTAAGCTTTGGATCAACTGCAATGATCTCCGCAAAATTCGGGCGTCAAAATTGACCTGGGGGTCGCGTTCAAAAATAGAAATACGGAAGTTGAATATCTTACGGTACTGCCGTAAAATCCCTCGAGTCTTCTGTTCTGATGTCGTATGGGAATTACGGCACCGTAATCCGGTTTACGGTACTGCCATAAAATCGAGGAAACTTTCTGTTCGGAAGTGATCGGAAAATATGACCCGTGTAATCCTTTACGGGGGTGCCGTAAAATTGAGCGATGTTTCTGTTCTTAAGCGCTCTGAAATACGATACCGTAATATTGTTTACGGCGGTGCTTTAAAATCCGAGGAACTTTCTGTTTGCAAACTCCTTAAAATATGGTAGGGCTCGGATTTTACGGTAGCATCTAAAATTATGGTACCGTAAAATGGATTACGGTCCTGCCATAATTTTTAGACTTGCTCCGTTTTGGGTGAAATTTCTTGGGTGATCTCCTTTTGATGGTGGGAACTCTTCCATGTATTTGATTTCTCTTGAAAATGCCATAAATAGTGCCATTTTGCCTGAAAAACATGAAAAGCCAAAATAGATGTAGAGTTTGCAATATTTGATGGATTCAACATAAAAGTAAGTAAAAGATCCTCAATTTAGCATGAAAAGGTTCCCAAAATGAAGCAAAATATACTACATATTTTGGTGTCATCAGAAATGTATCGTCGATTTCCAAATCATCAGAAACATCTTCTTTGTCCAGAAGCAAACGTGACAAATGGTTAGCTACCACATTTTCAGCTCCCTTCTTATCTCTTATTTCCAAATCAAATTCTTGAAGGAGAAGTATCCATCGTATTAGTCGTGGCTTTGCATCTTTCTTACTCATCAAATACTTGATTCCTACATGGTCTATATAAACAATGACTTTGGAATTAATCAAGTAAGAACGAAATTTGTCAAACGCAAAGAGGATAGATAAGAGCTCCTTTTTAGTTATCGCATAATTGATTTGAGCTTCGTCTAAAGTGCGGCTAGCATAATATATTGCATGAAGCTTTTTGTCTCTTCTTTGCCCATAACAGCTCCGACGGCAAAGTCACTCGCGTCGCACATTAGCTCAAAGGGTAAGGTCCAATCAGGGGGCTGAATAATGGTTGCGAAAATCAAAGCTTTCTTGAGCTTCTCAAACGCCTGCAAACAATCATCAAAATAGAATTCAGAGTCCTTACAAAGCAGATTGGTTAGTGGTCGGGCTATCTTCGAGAAATCTTTAATGAATCTTTAGTAAAATCCGGTGTGTCCGAGGAAATTGCGGATTCCTTTGACTGAGGTTGGCGGATTCATTTTCTTGATTACTTGAACTTTAGCTTGATCAACTTCAATCCCACGTTCAGAAATAAGATGTCCTAATATGATCCCTTCTTGTACCATAAAATGGCACTTCTCCCAGTTCAGTACGAGGTTCACTTCCTCGCATCGCTACAAAACCTGGGATAGATTAGCTAGACCTGATTCAAAAGATCGACCATATACCGAGAAATCGTCCATAAAGATGTCCATAAAATCTTCATTATAGTCAGAGAAGATTGCCATCATGCATCGCTGAAATGTGGCTGGAGCGTTGCATATTCCAAATGGTATCCTCCTGTACGCGAATGTTCTGTATGGACAAGTAAAGGTCATTTTTTCTTGATCCTCGGGGTGAATCGAGATTTATAGAAAACCAGAAAAACCATCAAGAAAGCAAAAATAAGCATTATGGGCAAGATGCTCAAGCATTTGATCGATAAAAGGGTAGAGGAAAGTGGTCCTTTCGCGTCGCTTTGTTGAGCTTCCGGTAGTCTATACACATTCACCATCTACTTACAGTGTGGACCAGAACTAGCTCATTCTGCTCCTTCTTGACAACTATTACCCTGCCCTTTTTGAGTACAACATGGATAGGGCTCACCCATCGGCTGTCCGAAATCGGGTAGATGACTCCCGCGTCTAGTAGTTTCAGGATCTCTTTCTTTATGACCTCCTTCATACTTGGATTTAGTCGATGTTGAAACTCTATGGAGGGTTTGCTTTCCTGTTCCAAGAGAATCCTATGCATACAGACAGATGGGTCAATGCCTTTGATATCTTCTAAGGAATAGCCTATGACCTTTTTATGAAGTTTGATTTTAGTAAGTAATTGCTCTGTCTAAATTTCAGTCAAGTTTGCATTCACTATCACTGGTAAGGTAGAATCATCATCCAAAAATTCATACTTCAAATTCTGAGGAAGAGATTTCAACTCAATCTTTCTTACCTTACCTATGATGTCATCTTGTCAAGATGTTCAGCCTTCGTCTTATGGGGGCTCAATTTTTGGCTGAGTCCATCATCTTTGCGTAAGCTTGAGCTTCATCATTTTCCTCAGCATTTGGACTTTCTACAAGATAGACTTCCAGTGGGTCATCTAACATCCTATCAGTTACGGGATTCTTGTCTTTAACAACTTCATCAATAACATCCAAGCTACAGCATGAACATGCGAAAGAAGGGTTTTTCAGACTTCGTGCTAAGTCAAATTTGATAGCCTCCTCACCAATGTTTAAGGCTAATTTTCCATTTTTGACGTCAATGACAGCTCCGGCAGTCGCAAGGAATGGTCTTCCTAGAATTATCGGTAGCTTCGTGTCCTCCTCCATCTCAAGCACGACGAAGTCGACTGGAATGAAGAAATCTCCGACCTTGATCATAACGTCTTCCAGGATTCCTGCCGGCTTGCGCATTGAGCGGTCAGCTAGTTGTAGAGAAATTGGTGTTGCTTTTACATCGCCAATGTCCAGTTTCTTGCATATAGAAAACAGCATTAAACTGACACTGGCACCCAAATCACATAACGCATGATCAAAAGTCAAATCCCCTATTTTGCATGGTATTGAAAAGCTAGCCGGATTTTTTAATTTTTCTGGAAGCTTATTTTGAATTATGGCATTGCACTCGTTAGTTAGCGCCACTGTGCCTGGTTCCTCCAGCTTCCGTCGGTTTGAAATAATGTCCTTCAAAAATTTTGCATATGTGGGCATCTGCGTTAAAGCTTCGGTAAAGGAGATGTTAATATACAACTTTTTTAAAATTTCCAAAAAATTTCCAAATTGTTTATCCAGCTTTGCCTTTGCCAGTCTTTGAGGGAATGGAATTGGTGGCTTATAAGGCGGTGGTGGAACATAAGCTGGTTCACTCTCATGATCATCTTTCATCTCACTTGGTCTCTCAGTTTCGGGTACATGACTGGTAGATGCATCAAGACTCAGGTTGGAATCAGGTACTCTCGATTCGTCCAGTTGCTTACCACTACGAGTAGTAATTGCACTGCAATTCTCTCATGGGTTCTGTTCTGGTTGAGAAGGTAACCTACCTGCGGGTCTTGCTAGACTGGTGGCCAGGTTGTTGTGGGCTTCAATAGAGTCTAGTCTAGATGACATATGACGCATCATATCATTAACACTTTCATTGGTTTTGGTCTAAGAAGAGATGAAAATTGAAGTTTGGGAGATAAAGTTTTCCATGATAGCTTCAAGTGAGGTCTTTTGAGGTTGTGGTGCAAATGGTCGAGGTTGGAATCCAGGTGGTGGTCTGCAGTTTGATTGTGGAACAGGATTTGGGTTGTTCCTGTAAGAGAAGTTAGGGTGGTTTCTCCAACCAGGATTATATGTAGTGGAGTAGGGATCATTTTGTGGTCTCGGATTTTGGTTCCCTAAACCATTAACATATTCTTGTTGGGGTTTAGAAGGTTGAGAAACACCCAACTGGCAATTAGCATGGGTGTGCCCCATAACTCCACAAATCTCACAAATATAAGAATTAGAACTTGAATCCACAGAATTGACATTCATTGAGTCCAGTTAATGAGATAATGAGTCAACCTTGGAAGCTAAAGAACTTAAGGCATCCAATTTATACTTACCTGGCGCAATGGTCCTAGATGATGTACCTCGTTGTTCTCCAGCCCATTGGTTGTGATTTAATGCCATGTCCTCCAACTAATTCATTGCATCATCAATCTTTTTATTCATGAGTGCTCCACCAGTGGCTGCATCTATAGTATGACGCGTATTATAGTTAAGACCGTGGTAAAATGTATGAACAATTACCCATTTTACCAAGCCGTGGTGTGGGCATAGACGTTGAAGCTATTTGAATCGCTCCCAAGCTTCATATAGAGATTCCATATCTTTTTGGGTGAAACCGGTGATCTGGTTTCGTAGTTGGACTATTTTGCTCGAGGGAAAGTACTTCGAAAGAAATGCTTAAGAAAGTTGCTCCCAAGTTGTAAGCGACTCAGGTTGGAGAGAATATAGCCAGTTTTGAGCTCTATCCCTTAGAGAGAATGGGAAGAGTTGTAGTCATAGTGCGTCGGTAGAAACTCTGTTCATTTTTATGGTGTCGCATAACTCCAGGAAAATCGAAAGGTGCATGTTTGGATCTTCAGAAGGTAGGCCTCCGAATTGGTTCTGCTGAACCATCGATAAGAGGGAGGGCTTTATCTCAAAGTTATTAGCCTCCACTAGAGGTCGAGAAATATTTGAGTAAAGACCCTGTGCATTTGGAGCAGCAAAATCTTTTAGAGTTCTATTATTGTTCGCCATCGGTAGATCAATAGGAATAAGTTCAATAATCCTCGATGCTTCTCTAGCACTTAATTCCTTCAATCGTCTTCTAAGATGGAACGTCCTTTCAATTTCTTGATATAGTTCATACAGATCTTCAAGTCCACCTGATCGTAAACCTCTACGCATATAACAGTTAAGCTCAAATAACAAAGATAGAGAGAAAAGCTAAATTACAAAAACAAAGAAACACAAACAAAACAAAGAAACAAGAACAATCAAACAAAAACAAAGAAACAAAAGCAATAGTAAAAGAAACAAAATGTCTAGTCTACCAATTGTAAAATCTCTTCGCTATTGATTGCCTGTCCCCGGGAACGGCGCCAAAACTTGATGTGTGTCGTACTAATGCACAATTAACCGCAAGCATGACGGTTTCATCGTAGTAGTACGTCAGATGTTGATCCCACAAGGACAGTGATCAAATACCAAAAGATTATGAACTAGTAGCTAGGCAATCGGATCAAGTAGTTTTGAGATCACGAAACACAAGGCTAATATAACTTAAAGTAAACCGAATCTGGCAAGAGAAAGCTTCGAGGGGAATAATAAGGGTTAGAGATATCGGAACATTGGCTTCGTCTCGTTGATGGATCTTAGATTCAAACAAGTTAAAATTATAGCAAAGCGATTTTAATAATGCTCAAGGAAGTATCAAAAGGTACAGATTACCCTCTTTCGACGGTGTAATCCGGTATCACTCTAGATCGGCATCCTACTTTTCTAGCTCACCGTACCTAGATTGATCCAATGGGTTCAGAGATACTATGAAATTCCTCATACAAATCCTGCCCAATTTCTTGACAGGTCAGAGTATGTTCGAACTAGCAGATCTAGCGTCGCAATTCACCTTTCGGTCCTTCTTGCGACGCCCGAGGAAAGAAATTACGTGATCAATGAATTCTAGTGATAAAATGGCATAGAACGAATAAACACAAGTAAAATTTGCATTTGCTTTCAAATAATAAGTTTGTGAATGAGATACAAACAACGAGACTACACCCTTAGTTCCGACAAAAGGATTACGCTATCATAGCGTCGTTTAAGTACAAAACTCTTTTGTTTCAAAGCCTTGTTGTAGCTCTTGATAGGGGTTTTGCCCTTCTTCCCCTTCTTCTTATTCCCAGAAGGAACCATCAAGACAGAGGATGAAGGCTTTCCCTTCTCAAGAGTCTGCTCTGTGGTGCAGAGCATATTCAATAATTCTGCCGGAGTACAGTCGATTTTGTTCATATTGAAATTAATGATGAACGCATCGAAAGAAGCCGGAAGAGACTGCAAGATGATGTCTACAACAAGTTCTTGATTGATGGTATGACCCAGTTTCTCTAGAACTTCTTTGTACCCTATCATCTTGAGCACGTGAGCTCCGACTGGACTCCCTTCAGCCAGCTTGCTATGAAAGAAAAGTTTCATCAAGTTATAGCGTTCTATCCTTGCCTGAGCAGCATACAACAATTTTAGATTTGCCATAATATCAATAGCAGACAAATCCTCATGCTGACGCTGGAGCTCGGGCATCATTGACGCAAGCATAAGGCAAGCGACATCAGTACTATCACTGACGTGCTTCTCATAAGCATCTCGAACCGCCCATATGGCGTTCGCAGTGGGTTGAGCCGGTATTGCTGACTCAAGGTCGTACAGCTTCCTCTCAGCTTTAAGGACAATCCTCAGCTGTCTGTACCAGTCTGAGAAGTTTGGCCCAGCAAACTTCTCTTTTTCCAATATGGATCGCAAGTTGAGGCCTATGGTGTTCGTTGCTGTAGGAATCTACAACATAGCAAGAACAACAAGGTCAGCAACCATGTTAGAATCAATCCAGGACTTAAGAGTGATTCTTTTTCTCACTATTTTATCTGACTGAAAATCCAATAAAAGCCCGAAAGAGTGAAACTCTTTTAGTGAGATGGGATCCAGATTTCACACTTGATCTCCGCGTCCCGCTCAGGCGAGATAAGATGCACAGAGAGCGCAAGCACTAATCACTGGTAGGCAATCCATGCCACTCGCCAACACGTGCGATTCCCCTTCATCTAGGCAATCTAGAAGACTGTGCCAACTGAGTTGGAACAACACAATCTCTGATTCCTCAGATGGCTGCCTCCATATAGCTATCATATGCTCAACATGTAGCCTATATGGTCAAGCTGAC
>JANTFE010023139.1:0-23968 GCA_027562315.1 Costus pulverulentus | reverse complement strand
AAAAGAATAAGACTCCTCTACTTGGCACTGTGTAAAATTGACAGTGGTACCGAAGAAAGAGTTGAAGTCAAAAATAAAAAGTATGTGTCTTTGTGGATACATGTCATCATCTATGTAGAAAGATAACAAAATAAATAAAAAAGGAAAAAAAAAATTTCTGTGGAAAAAGATCTTGGAGACCTAATTCCTGTAAACAAAAGCCATGATAGATTTAAATTGATACTGGGTGAAATCATGAGAATGAAAATTCTATTTATTATACGGTTGCAAAGTTTTATTTGATTGAGTTGTGAATCTAAAAAATTGAATTCTGACGATGATTTGTTTACTTGAAATTTTGTAAATCAATTGATAGAATTTTTCATTGACAAGTTGTATTTTAGAAATTTATTGAGCATGAAAAGGTTATTCTTTCAATCAAATTTTGATTTAAAATTCTGATTTTTGCTTGAGGACAAGCAAGGTTTGAGCCTTATGTGTTTGATGACACTGAAATATGTAGTATATTTTGCATCATTTTAGATACCTTTTCATGTTAAATCGAGGATCTTTTTACTTGTTTTTATGCTGAATCCATCAAATATTGCAAAGTCTACTTCTATTTTGGTTTTTCATGTTTTTCAGGCAAAAAGGCACAATTTTAGGCCTTTTCAAGCAAAATCAAATATATGGAAGAGTTCTCATCATCAAGAAGAAGTCACCCAAGAAATTTCATGCAAATCGAGGCAAGGAACCCAAAATACGGCAGTGTCGTAAGGGATTTTACGGTACCGTATTTTTCACGGCTACCGTATTATCGAGATCACGGCCGTATTTTGGTGATTTTCCAAATAGAAGATTTTCACGAAAATATGGCACCGCCCTAAGGATTTACACGGCCGTATATTGGGGCACTTTCTGAACAGAGACTTTTGCCGAAATTACGGCACTGCCGTAACCTAGTTTACGGGCCATATTTTGAAGCATCTTTAGAACAGAAAGTTGCCCTGAAATTACGGCACTGCCGTAAAGAATTACACGGGTCGTATTTCCCCGACGAATCTGACCAGAGAGTTCAACCGATTTTACGGCACTGTCGTAAACAAAATTACGGTGCCGTATTTTCCAGCAATTTCAGAACAGAACGATCGATGGATTTTACGGTAGTGTCGTAAGATATTACACTGCCGTATTTCGGTGTGTGAACGCGATTCCCAGGTCAATCTTCACGCCCAATCTTTGCAGAGATTCTTGCGGGCAATCTAGGGCTTTATATTCAAAGCCGTAAGAAGCAAAAAGGGAGCTTTTCGTGAGAGGATTAGAGACACACCTAAAGCCCCAATTTTCATTGTCTGTCGAGAGAGAAATCGTCATCCACGCCGCCGCCTAGGGTTTCGCCACCGTGCCCGATCCAGACGATCTCCGATAGTGATATTCATACTGAAGCTTCATTTGAAGGAGGAGACGATGTGCCAGAAGTTTCAGACAGAGAGGACATCAATCGAAGGAGAAATCAAGGAAAGAAGGGGCGCCGACACTGTTCATCGCCCAAATTTGGAAATTCCGGCTGTGAAATACTTCACAGCCATGCTGTATTTTCTAAACCTCTCTTTTCTTTTGATTTTCAATCTTCTAAAACCATGGAATTATGTAACTCCTCTACCATGATAGCTTAAACTACTCTTGTGACATGGGGGAGTAATTCACTTAATTTCCAATGACTAGATAACTGATTTTTATATATTTCGTTGCTTTTAATCTTAACATGATGATTTTGCTCATGTGATAATTGTGCTTAGACTCTCTTTAAGTTCATGTTATTAATTATGTTCTTAGAATTTTCGCTTGAGATTGAAAGGTAATTGCTTGAGAATTTGGAACCCTATAATTGCATGTTAGGAACCCTTCTTTAGGTTTGATCCAACTTGATCTGTTCTAGTAGAATTATTGCCATAATTGTAACATGAATCTATAGATCAAGTCTATTTGTCAAACGTGGAGATCTTGCACAAAAGTGAAGATCGGAACGTTTGAGATCTTTGAGTAAAGCTAGTGTCGAGGCTCAGATTCATGAAAGTGATCCTTGAGTTTCCGCTAGAGATTATCAATCTAGAATTCGGATGCACGAAAGTGATCCTTGGGTTCATAAATTGATAATTTGCTTATCTTCAACGTTGGGACAAATCTTACGCGAAAGCGAAGATAAATCCCTGCGTGATTGTTTGCACGAGAGTGAAACAATCCTTTTATTACGTAAATCGTATCTTCATCATGATAAAATTAAACCGACGAAATCCTTATTCATATCTAGTCATAAAAGTTAAGTGAACGAAACCCTAGTCCCAGCTTTCTCTCTGATAGTTTTCTCTCGTTTATTTGCGATATTTGCTTGACTTTAATTCGATTGCCTAGATAGTGAAAAATCAATTATTTAGTATTTGACAACGTAGGTCCCTGTGGATTCGATACTTTCTATATTACTTCGTATACCCGTGCACTTGCGGTTTAACATCAAGTTTTTGGTGCCGTTACCAAGGATTAGTCCAAGGTACACGCGTGCCAGGCTTGTAGTGTTCCCTTTCGGGCTATCAAAACTCCAACCTAATATTCCATGAAGCTGGTTGCATGGTCCTTCATCTTTCGTACGAAGGCGGTTAGACGCGCTTGGAGCGCACCGCGACAAAGCAGCAGAATTTGGATGTCGTGGGCTGAGTTATCATGTAGATGAAGTAGTGGTGGTAGACACAAAAACATGAGTCAATGATGAAACCCAAAAGGTGAACGAGAGAGGATACTTACAAAATTTTATCAACCTTTTGTGCCGAGTTTTCTTTTTCTTCTCTTCTCCGTGCTTCTTTTTCAGAAATAAAAATTAATTCTATGATAAAAGTAAATAAAAGGAAGTGAACTAAAGTTAGAAAGCTTGGGTTGCCTCCCAAGAAGCGCTAATTTAAAAGTCTTTAGCTTGACCCTTGAACACTCAGACTTGATCGTGGTTCATGTAAATAAAAACTCGCTTTTTCTTCAATTAGCTCTTCTTGATAATAGTGCTTAAGTCTCTAACCATTAACCTTGAATTCTCCTGTTTCTTCACTCCATACATCCACGGCTCCGTAAGGATAAGCTTTCTTTACCTGAAAAGGACCAGACCATCGAGACTTAAGTTTTCCAGGAAAAAGTCTCAATCTAGAATTGAATAAAAGAACAAAGTCACCTGGTTGGAAATCTGTCCTGAAAATATGTCGATCGTGCCATCTTTTTGTCCTCTCCTTGTAAATTTTTGCATTCTCATATGCAGAGAATCTAATCCCATCTAGCTCATTCAATTGTAATTTTCGTTTTTCCCCCGCACTCTTTAAATCGAAATTCAGCATCTTGATTGCCCAGTATGCTTTGTGTTCAAGTTCCACAGGCAGGTGACATGATTTTCCATAAATCAATTGAAACGGAGACATACCTATTGGTGTTTTGAAAGCAGTACGGTATGCCCACAAGGCATCATCAAGTTTGAATGCCCAATCTTTCCTAGTGCTTGACACAGTCTTTTCTAAAATTCCCTTGATTTCTCTATTTGATATCTCCACTTGTCCACTTGTTTGAGGATGATAAGGTATTGCCAATCTGGGGGCTGAATGATGGGTGCTGAAACCAAAGCTTTCTTTAACTCCTGAAAAGCAAACATACATTTCTCATCAAAGCAGAATTTGGCGTCTTTACAAAGTAAATCAGTTAAAGGTTTAGCAAGTTTAGAGAAGTCCTTGATGAATCTCCTATAAAACCCTGCATGTCCCAAAAAGCTCCTGATCTCCTTGACAGTGGTGGGTGGTTCTAACTCCTCAATCATTTCTATCTTGGCCTTGTCCACTTCAATCCCTCTCTCTGAAACAAGATGGCGCAAAACTATCCCCTGTCTAACCATAAAGTGACACTTTTCCCAATTCAAGACAAGGTTATTCTCTTCGCATCTTTGTAAAACTCTAGAGAGATTAGCTAAGCAGTCATCAAAAGAGAAACCATAGACAAAGAAATCATCCATAAAAACATTTATGAAGTCTTCAATAAATTCAGAAAAAATTGCCATCATACACCTTTGAAAAGTGGCAGGTGCATTGCATAAACCAAAGGACATTCTTCTATAAAGCAAAAGTACCATAAGGACATGTAAAAGTGATTTTATCCTGATCATTAGGATGAATAGGAATCTAAAAAAATCCAGAATACTCATCAAGAAAACAAAAGTGAGAGTGTTTGGCAAGTCTCTCCACCATTTGATCAATAAAAGGTAAGGGAAAATGATCTTTCCTAGTGGCAACATTTAATTTTCTATAATCAATACACATATGCCAACTAGTGACATTTCTAACAGGTATCAATTCATTATCCTTATTTTTCATTACAGTGACACCTCTCTTCTTTGGAACACAGTGTACAGGACTCACCCACTTACTATCTGAGATAGGGTAGATAATACTTGCATCTAGCAATTTTAGTACTTCCTTCTTCACCACTTCCTTCATAGACGGGTTGAGCCTTCTCTGAAAATCTACATGCGGTTTGTGCTCATCCTCCATGTGAATCCTATGCATACAAAAAGAATGATTAATCCCTTTTAAGTCATCAATGGAATACCTAATTACCTTTCTATGAATTCTTAGCTCCTTCAAGAGTAGATCAATTTCCCTGGCATCTAATTTAGCAACCACAATCACAGGGTAGGTGGAGTTAGGACCAAGAAATTCATATCTAAGATTATCAGGTAAAACTTTTAACTCAACTTTAGGGATCTTTTCACTTTCATTATTAAAAGTAGCACAATCTAAAATATCATATTTTTCATCATCGAATTCATCAAAATCATTCTTAAAACTAGAATTATCAATTTTTTCACAAGAATTTTTCAAGGTATCAGAAAAAGAATCAGAAAAAGAAACATCAGCAGAAGAATCATCAAACAAACAACTAACATCATAAACTGTGTCATCAATGGCATGAATAGTGCAATAAGAACTAGCATATGCAAGTTTTTTCAATGAATTATTCAAATCAAACTCAATCTTATCATTGCCAATTCTTAAAGCAAGTTTACCGTTCCGTACATCAAAAAGGGCTCCAGCAGTGGCTAAGAACGGCCTACCCAAAATAATAGGAATCTTGGCATCCTCTTCCATTTCAAGTACCACAAAATCAGCAGGTATGAAGTATTTACCAACTTGTATAGGAACATCCTCTAGAATACCCACTGGATATTTTACCGATCGATTAGCGAGCTGCAAAGAAATTATAGTCGGCTTAGGAGCTCCCATGTCCAATTTCCTACACACAGACAAAGGCATAAGACTTACACTAGCCCCTAGATCACATAAGGCTCGGTCGAAAGCCATACTACCAATAAAACATGGGATAGAAAAACTACCTGGATCATTCAATTTTGGTGGTAACCTGTTTTGAATAACAACACTACATTCCTTAGTTAAAGCCACAGTACCATAGTTCTCTATCTTTCTTTTGTTAGACAAGATTTCTTTCAAAAATTTAACATATATGGGCATTTGAGATAATGCTTCAGTAAACGGTATGTTAATGTAAAGCTTTTTCAAAACATCAAGAAATTTCCCAAATTGCTTATCTAACTTTTCTTGCACTATCCTTTGGGGAAAAGGTACTGGTGGTCTATAGGGTGGAGGTAGATTAGTCTTAGAATCATCTTCTTTACATGGCACATCCCCTTTTGGTTTACTTCCCTTTTGAGGTGTTAAACTAGGTAGGGTTTGTTCATGTTCAGAAGATTTTTCTAATTATAATTCCTCATAATGATCATTAATAGACTCTTTCTCCTTAAGTTCTCCTAATTGTCTCCCACTTCTAGTGGTAATGGCATTGCAGTATTCCCCATAGCTTAATCTAGATATTTGTTCTTCTAGAATTTTATTATACGCCACTAAGGATTCTAATTGAGAAGCAAGGTGACTAATAGTTTCTTCAAGATCCTCAAATTTTTTTGTGTTTTGGATTTGCAATGATTGAATTTGGGTAGCTGAAAGTTTCTCTAGCATGGGTTCACTAACCTCTTCAGTCAAGGGTTGCTGATCCTCATTCTCATTCTTACCATGTTGATGACAATATAACATTCCTTCATCTGGAGCCCATTGGCTATGATTCAAGGACATCTCCTCAAGCAACTTGAAAGCATCGTCAAATGTTCTACTCATCAAGGCTCCCCCTGCGGCAGCATCAATAATTAGATGGGTATTATAAACTAAGCCATAATAAAATGTCTGAATTAGAAACTCATTTTCGAAGCCATGGTTAGGACACTTCCGTTGTAAATCATTGAATCTCTCCCATGCCTCGCTGAGTGATTCTCTACTCTTCTGTTGAAAGTTTGTGATTTGATTCCTCAATTGGATAGTCTTGCTCGGTGGAAAATATTTCATTAGAAAAGCTTTTGATAATTGTTCCCATGTTGTGAAGGTATTGGGTTGACGAGAATGCAACCAAGATCGTGCTTAATCCCTAAGAGAAGAAGGGAACAATCTCAGTTTTAGTGCGTCATCAGAAACTCCATGAATTTTTATGGTATCACAATATTCAAGAAAGATATATAAATGTGAATAAGGATCTTCGATTGATGATCCTCCAAACTGGTTCTACTGGATCATAGACAAGAAGGCAGGGTTAATTTCAAAGTTGGATGCCTCAACTGCAGGTCTAGCAATGCTAAATTGTATCCTTTGAGGATTGGGGGCTGCATAGTCCCTCAGTGATCTTTGATCAGCCATTAGAAATGAATTTCCTGTGCACACTAGAGCAAACAGATCAAATGATGTAAGTAAACAGAAAAGAATAAAAAAATAAAACATAAATGAAACCTAGTCTAGCAATAATCTCAGTGTCTTCGATATCAACAAAAACAAAGGTCCCCGGCAACGGCGCCAAAAACTTATTGTGTCCGCAAGTGTACGGATACTCGAAGTAATAAAGAAAGTATCGAATCCACAGGGACCTATGCTGCTGAGTATCGAAAAATTGATTTTTCACTATCTAGGCAATCGAAAGAGTGTAAACTAGCAAACGAAGACCAAAGTGCTAAAACGGAATTATCAGAGAGAGAAGCTGGGACTAGGGTTTCGTTCACTTTAACTTTTATGACTAGACATGAATAGATATTTCATCAGTTTAATTTCAACATGACAAAGATGCAATTTACTTGAATAAAAGGATTATCTCACTTTCGTGCAGACAACCACGCAGGGATAAATCTTCACTCTCGTGCAAGAGTTGTCCCAATGCTAATGATAAGTAAATCATCAACTGAGAACTCAAGGATCACTTTCGTGAATCCGAGTTCTAAGTCAATAGTGGAATCTCAAGGATCACTTTCATGCATCCGAATCTCGACACTAGTTTTACTCAAGGGTCTCTAACGTTCTGATCTTTGCTTTCGCACAAGATCTCCACGTTTGAAAGCTTAGACTTAATCCTAGATTTATATCATTATCATGGTAGTTAGCTTACTAGAATCAAACAAACAAGAACTAACCTAAAAGGGGTTCCTATCATGCAATTCTAGGGTTCCAAATTCTCAAGCAATTACTTTTCAGTCAATAGCGAAAATTCTAAAACACAAATAGTAATATAGATCTGAGGAGAGTCTAAGGACAAAACATCACATGAGTAAAATCATCATGCTAAGATTAAACAAGCTGAAATAATAGAAAGATAGTTATCTAGTCATTCAAACTTAAGTGAATTACTCCCCCATGTCCCACAAGAGGTTTAAGCTATCATAGAGGGAAGATTACAATGATTCATGATGAAGAAAATCGAAACAGAGGAGGAGTAAAAATTACGGTACAGCCGTATAGATGTTTACGGCTGTAATCTGGGCTAACAATGGCGGCGCTCGGTTTTCTAGTGATTTCTCCTCCGTTTGATCTCTGATCACATTGAAACTTCAGGGGTGTCTTCTTCTCCTCTATGCGCAGCTTCTACTCAAATTACACAGTCGAAGATGCTCAGAATTGGTCGCGGCAGTGGAACCCTAGGCGGCGGCGTGAACTCTGATTTCTCTCTGGCCGGTGTATCAAAATTGGGGCTTTTGGTGTGCTTGGCTTCGTTTCGTCAATGACTCCCTTTCTCCTTCTTACAGCTTCCTTTTTAAAATCCTGGATCATTTGAAATCATCTACGTATAAGTCAGACTTCTGAGTTGACCAGGAAAGTCGCGAGCAGCGATGAAATTACGGCCGTAATGATCCTTACGGCAGGGCCGTAATCTTGACAGTGAGCTCTCACATGAAATTCTTCTAGGATTACGGTACCGTATTGTTCTTTACGGTAGTGCCGTAATGTGAACAATCTCTCGGGTGGAAAATCGACTAGAATTACGGTGCCGTAGAGAGGATTACGGTAGTGCCGTAAGCGTCTCAAAGTCTCTGTCCAAAAACACCTATTAATTACGGCACCGTAAAGATATTTATGGCTGTGCCGTAACGTTCATCGATTCTCTGCCCGATTAAAGCTCCAAATTACGGTACCGTAAAGGATTTGTTGGGGGTGCCGTAATTTCCTCTGAAGCTCCAAAACTTCTAAAATTTGACGTGTGATCTTCTTTTGATGTTGTGAGTTCGATTATGCACTTGGATTGCTCAAAATCGACTGAAAAATATGCCTTTTGCCTGAAAATCATCAAAAACAGAAAAGAGTGTAGATTCCGTAAATATTGATAAAATATGACGTAAAAACAAGCAAAGTCTATGAATATGACACATAAATATCAATAAAATGGCATAGAAATCATGATAAATTTCGGTGTCATCAGTCATCCCTCAGCCTGTGTGGTGCGACACTATCTCTTTGAGAGAGTAAGGTCATGTCTCACTGGAAGGTATCCCTTCTTGGATTGCTCCAAGTTGAATTACTTCAGGACCTTATTAATATAGGTACTCTAACTATGGGTCAGGAGCCTCTTGGATCTATCCCGGTAGATCCTCGCGCCTAGGTTGTAGGTGGCCTCCCATATGTTTTTCATTTCGAAACACTTCCCTAACCATGTCTTCACTGACTGAAGACTAGGGATGTCGTTTTGATGAGTAGTATGTCATCGACATACAAGATCAGAAAAGTTACCAAGCTCCCACTTAATTTTCTATATACACAGGCGTCATCTTCGCTTTTGATAAAGCCATAATCTTTCACGACTTCATCAAACCGAAGATTCCAACTTCAAGATGCTTGTTTTAATTCATAGATGGATTTCTTTAGCCTGCTGACCTTATTGGCATTTCCAGGATAAATGAAGCCATCAGGTTGTGTCATATACACATCCTCAGTCAGCTTCCCATTAAGGAAGGTTGTCTTCACATCTATCTGTCATATCTCATAGTCATGATATGTAGCTATAGCAACCAGAATCCCAATGGATTTGATCATGGCAACTGGCGAGAAGGTTTTATCATAGTCCACCCCGTGGACTTGTTTGAATCGTTTAGCCACTAGTCTACCTTTATAGGTAACTATGTTGTTATCCATGTCTGTCTTCCTTTTGAAGACCCATTTACACCCTATGGGTTTTACCCCATCAGGTAGCTCAACGAAATCCCATACTTGATTAGCTGACATGGAATCCATCTCAGACTGCATGGCCTCAAGCCACCTCTCAGAGCCGGTCCACTGACAGTCTCATCATAAGTCCTAGGTTCATCCTCAATGATGAAGATCTCATCGTGTTGGGTCGGCAGCGACCCATACCTCTCAGGTGCACGACAAATCCTCCCAGACCTACATGGGGCCTGTGTCTGATTCTTAGGTTGCCTAGCAACTGGTGTAGGTGGCACAGGCTCCATCTCTTTGTCTTGTGGTTGCACTTGGATCTCGTCCAAGTCAAACTTCCTCTCACTGACTTCTTTCATGAGAAATTCTTTCTCTAGAAAGACAACACCCCGAGCAACAAAAACCTTATTCTCGGTTGGGACATAGAAGTAGTATCCTTTAGTTTCCATAGGATACCCCACAAACACGCACTTATCAATTCTAGGTTCTAGCTTGCTAGAATCCTGACATTTGACATAAGCCTCACATCCCCAGATCCTGATAAAAGTAAGATTAGGGCGTCTCTCACTCCATACCTCATATGGAATCTTTGAGACACTCTTAGATGGAACATTATTCAGTATCAGAGAAGCTGTCTCAAGTGCATGCCCCAGAATCAGGGAGGTAGAGTTGCATGACTCATCATAGACCGAACCATGTCCAACAAGGTTCGATTTCTCCTTTCAGATACACCATTCCATTGAGGTGTACCAGGAGGAGTGAGTTGGGTTAAGATCCCACACTCTCTCAGATAGTCAAAGAACTCATCGCTCAGGTACTCTCCACCACGATCTAATCGAAGAGCCTTAATGGATCTACCAAGCTGGTTCTCTACTTCATGTCTGAACTCCTTAGATTTTTCAAAGGATTCAGATTTATGTCTCATCAAGTAGACATAACCATATCTACTGAAGTCATTAGTAAATGTGATGAAGTAGTTGTACCCTCCTCTTGCTTATTTATTGAATGACCCACACACATTAGTATGTATGAGATACAATAAACCTCCTGCCCTCTCACCAATCTTTTTTTTGACATAGGCAAGTAATGAGAGCGGAATTTGACCCCAAGACCTTGTTATCAACAACTAAGCTCCTTACCAGTTAAACTAACTGACACCCTCCTCTCACCAATCTTGGTGAAGGGCTCCTTTGTCATCTTCCCTAATAAACAAGGTTCACAAGTATCAAATTCCTCCAAGGAACTTGAATCTAACAACTCATTTGCATGGAGTTGTTGGATGCGATTCTTGTTTATATAGGCTAATCGACAATGCCATACGAAGGCACCAACTGAACCACTCAGTTTGGTCCTTTTATTATTTATGTTACAAATAGAGTTATCCATGTCCAACACATATAGACCATTGCACAAAGTACCCTTCCCATAGAACATATTTGCAAATGAAAAAGAACAAGAGTTCTTATTTATTTCAAACTTAAATCCCTTCTTTGCCAAGCAAGGAATGGATACAATATTCTTAGTAAGTGAAGGTACATAATAGAAATTATCTAACTCTAATTGAAGTCCAGAAGGCAGGGAGAGAGTCAAAACACCTACAGCAACAACAGCAACTTGTGCCCCGTTTCCAACTCGTAGGTCAATCTGTCTAGCCTGCACCGATCTACTTTTCTTGAGCCCCTGCATATTTTTACAAATATGAGATCCACATGCGGTATCCAATACCCATGACATAGAAGTAGAAAGGTTGACTTCTGTAACATAAATACCTGAGCTAGAAGCTAAGGCCAAGCCTTTCTTCTCCTCATTCTGAAGTTGCTTGCAGTCCCTCCTCCAGTGACCCTGCTCGCCACAGTGGAAGCACCTCTACTCCTTTGACTTCTTCACCTTTTCCTTCAGTGCTTTGGTAGGACCTCTGGCACTACCCTTAGCACGTGCCTTACCCTTCTTCTTTATCTTCTTGATCGCAGAGACCAAAAGAACATAATTGGGTTTGGTCTTACCCATCTCACGCTCGGCTGTTTGGAGCATATTCAGTAGTTCCTCCCTTGTGCAATCAATCTGGTTCATATTAAAATTTATGATAAACGGACTGAAGCTAGGGGGCAGGGACTGCAGAATAAGATCCACAACTAGCTCATTGTCTATGGTATGTCCCAGTCTCCTGAGATGATCCACGTTCCCAATCAGCTTGGTAACGTGGGGTCTCTCTAATGCACCCTCAGACAACCTGCACCGAAAAACTGCTTTGGCAGTATCATATCTCTCAGTTCTAGCCTGAGCCTTGAACATCTCTTTCAGATGAGTGATTATCTGAAAAGCGTTCTGCTCCTCATATTGCACCTGAAGTTCAGGTGCCATAGTGGCTAGCATGAGACATGCAACATCCAAAGAGTCATCCTGATGTTTTCTAAAAGCATCCCTGTCTGCCGTTCAGGCATTAGGCGGAGGAGCCGCATGAAGAGGCTGTTCAAGGACATACAGCTTCTTCTCGAGTTTGAGGGCTATCCTCAAGTTCCGATGCTAGTCCATAAAGTTGGTTCCAACCAACTTATCCTTATATAAAAGGGATCGCAGTGTCAATCCGCCAGTGTTCGTAGCCATTGTTCTACAACAACCAAGAAACAACAGATTAGTACTATTTTGAATCATTTAAACTGGACTTGTTTTAAATGATTATGGCTCCCACTATTTTAATCGAATTGAGAACCCACAAAGTCAATCAGGAAATTTAAGATTTCCTAGTGAGATGGGATCCTTATTCCACATGAGGCTTCGCGTCCCACGAGGGTGGGATGAGATGCATAAAGTGACCCATGCTTCATAAGGTGGGCGCGCTGGCCGGTTGCTCCAAGCATCTCCCATTGTTGAGATAGCCTAGGCAATTCTTGTCCAGTGAGGTTTTCCACCCGAAAGATTACTGACATTACGGTACTGCAGTAACGGAATTTACGGTATCGTAATTCAGGATGGTTTTCCACCCGAAAGATTACTGACATTACGGCACTACCATAAAGAATTTCATGGTACCATAATTCCGGAAGATTTTCATGCAAAAGTTCGCGGTCCAAATTACGGCATCGCTGTAACATCCATTACGGCCGTAATTACAACGCATATCACGATTTTCTCGGTCAACTCTGAAGTCCAATTTTTTTGGAGATGATTGCAATCGATCCAGGCAGCCAAATATGATGCTGTAACAAGCAAAAAGGGAGCTTTTTCTAGGACGAAGAGAAGCAGACCAAAAGCCCTAATTTTCGTCCACCAGAGTGAGAGAAATCGCCTCACATGCTGCCACCAGGAAGCATACAACGCATCTCCGGCTGTGAAATTTGAGTGGAAGCTACACATAGAGGAGGAGAAGGTGTCCTATAATTTTCAGTGTGATTGGAGATCAGACGGAGGAGAAATCAACAAAAGATCGAGCACCACCACCGTTCGCCCAGATTACAGCCGTAATCTTCATTACGGTCGTACCGTAATTCTTCCTTTCACTCTGCTTCGATTTCCAACACTATGAATTATTGTAATCTTCCCTCTATGATAGCTTAAACTCACTTTGGGACATGGGGGAGTAATTCACTTGATTTTTAATGACTAGATGACTATTCTTTTATTATTTTGTCACATTTAATCTTAGCATGATGATTTTACTCATGTGATGATTGTTCTTAGATTCTCTTAGATCTATATTATTATTCATGTTTTTGAGTTTTCGCCATTGACTAAAAAGTAATTGCTTGAGAACTTGGAACCCTAGAATTGCATGTTAGGAACTTTCTTAGGTTAGTTCTTATTTGTTTGATTTTAGGATATTAATTGCCATGAATATAATATGAATCTGGGATTGAGTCTAAGTTGTCAAACATGGAGATCTTGTGCGAAAGCAAGGATCGAAACGTTGGAGAACCATGGGTAAAACTAGTGTCGAGACTCGGATGCACGAAAGTGATCCTTGAGATTCCACTAGAGATTATCAACCTATAATTCGGATGCACGAAAGTGATCCTTGAGTTCCTAGTTTGATGATTTACTTATCTTCTGCTTGGGATAAATCTTGCGCGAAAGCGAGGGTTGATCTCTGCATGATTGTCTGCACAAAAGTGAGTTAATCCTTTTATCAAGTAAATTACATCTTTATCATATTAAAGTTAAATTGACGAAATATTTATTCATGTCTAGTCATAGAAATTAAAGTGAATGAAACCCTAGTCCCATCTTCTCTCTCTGATAATTCCGTTTTAGTTTTCGATTTGCTCGCTTGCATAATTTCAATTGCCTAGATAGTAAGAAATCAATTATTCGGTACTTGACAACACAGGTCTCTGTGGGATTAATACTTTTCTTTATTACTTCGAATATCCGTGCACTTGCGGACACTACAAGTTTAGGGACAACAAGTTTTTGGAGCCGTGTCAGGGTGTGACAAAAGTCCCTGTACGCCAACACTTAGGTTTTGGCCTCAACACCTGAAATAAGTCTACCCTACTTGCATTCATAAGTGTGTCCTTTCGGATCACAACAAGTTTTCGGTGCCGTTGTCGGGGACCTTAGTTTTGTTGATATTGAATATTTTGAGAGTATTGCTAGACTAGGTTTTATTTATGTTCTATCTTTCTATTCTTTTATGTCTATTTGAGTTATTTGATCAATCTACTCTAGTGTGCACAGAAAATTCAGTTCGAATGGCGGATCAGAGATCACTAAGGGACTATGCAGCCCCTAAGCAACGAGAAATATACTTTAGCAATGTCAAACCAACTATTGAAATAGATAATTTTGAGATTAATCCTGCTTTCTTGACCATGATTCAGTAGAACCAATTTGGAGGAGCTCTAATTGAATATCCCTATCAGCATTTACATATTTTTATTGAATATTATGATACCATTAAAATTTATGGCACTTCTGATGATGCACTAAAACTAAGACTGTTTCCTTTTTCTCTCAGGGACCGAGCATGATTTTGGCTACATTCTAGACCTGCTGGTGTGTTCACTACATGGGAACAACAGTCAAATGCTTTCCTGATGAAGTACTTTCCACCAAGTAAAACCATCCAATTGAAAAATCAGATCACGAGCTGTATATGGAAAGATGGAGAATCAATCAGCAAGGCATGGGAGCGATTCAACGATTTTATACGGAAGTGTCCTCACCATGGCCTTGAAAATTGGGTTTTAATTCATACATTTTATAATGGTCTACTTTATAATACTAGTCTAATCGTTGATACTGCTGCAGGAGGAGCCCTCATGAGCAAGACCATTGAAGAAGCTTTTACCCTATTTGAAGAAATGTCCTTGAACCATAACCAATGGGATCCTGAAGAAGAACTGTTATATTGTCATCATCATGGTAAGGATGAAAGCGAGGAATGCCAACCCCTAACTGAAAATGTAAATTCTTTTAGTATAGAATCTTTTTTTGACAAGTTTATGACAAATCAAAATTAACTCATGCAAAATCAAAACAAAGAAATTGAAGATCTTAAGGGAATAGTTAGTCAACTTGCCTCTCAAGTAGAATTCTTAGCTATTCGCAATAAAACTTTAGAAGATCAAATGCCTGATGAATACTGCAATGCAATCATGACTAGAAGTGGGAAACAATTAGAAGAACCTAAAGGGAAAGTTGAAAACAATGAGAAAGAGCCTATCATTGATCATGATGATGAATTAGAATTAGAAAAATTTTCTAAACATGAGCAAACCCAACTTAGTTTACCACCTCAAAAGGGTGATGAACCAAAAGGGGATGTGTCATGTAAGGAAGAGGATTCTAACCCTAATTCTCCAACACCTTATAGGGCACCTATACCTTTTCCCCAATGGTTAATGCAAGAAAAGTTAGAGAAACAATTTGGGAGATTTCTAGATGTTTTGAAAAAGCTTTACATTAACATTTCATTTACTGAAGCTTTATCTCAAATGCCCACATATAATAAATTCTTGAAAGAAATATTATCTAATAAGAGAAAAATAAAGGACTATGGCACTGTGGCTTTAACTGAGGAATGTAGTGTTGTTATCCAAAACAAAACGCCACCCAAATTGAAGTATCCAGGTAGTTTTACTATCCATTATTTTATTGGCAGTATGACTTTTGACCGAGTCTTATGTGATTTGGGGGCTAGTGTGAGCCTAATGTCATTATCTGTCTGCAAGAGATTGGACATGGGAGAGCTCAAGCCAACTTCTATATCTCTGC
Organism: Costus pulverulentus; assembly: GCA_027562315.1. Classification (NCBI taxonomy): domain Eukaryota; kingdom Viridiplantae; phylum Streptophyta; class Magnoliopsida; order Zingiberales; family Costaceae; genus Costus; species Costus pulverulentus. The sequence goes on along the minus strand of JANTFE010023139.1, from coordinate 8,225 downwards.
AACTTGTCGATCGCTCGGTGAAATACCCCATGGGAATTCTTGAAGATGTGCCTATCCAAGTGGGTAAATATTTCATTCCAGTAGATTTTGTAGTTCTTGAGATGGAAGAAGATGCAAAAATCCTCATCATACTTGGTAGACCGTTCTTAGCCACTACAGGAGCACATATTGATGTAAAGAACGGTAAGCTTTCACTTAACATTGGGGATGAAAAAATTGAGTATGACTTGCATGAAGCCATGTATAACCCTTCAAATTTTGAATCTTGTTGCAGTATACATGATATAGATGACATTGTCTATAATCTTAATGATTTATTTGTCGAAACCAATGATTGTGACAGTGATTTATTTGTCAGCATACCAGGGGGCTTTGAGTTGTTCAATGGCTAAGAGTTGTTCTTCAGGGAAGGAGTACTTCATCAGGAAAGCATTTGACTGTTGTTCCCATGTAGTGAACGCACCAGCAGATCTAGAATGTAGCCAAAATCGTGCTCGGTCCCTGAGAGAAAAAAAAAAGAGAGGAATCTATTCACATTAACTTCGTTGTCTTTGGTAAAAAAAAATTCTTTCTCATCAAAAGACATGAGTTCTATTACATTGACTATGTGGTCAGTGTACTCTAATTTCGTCACCAGAAAAAAGGTGGTAATCGAATTAGAGAATGTGAATGATACAAAAGGAATAAAAAAGTATGTACCTATGTGGGTAAATGTCGTCGAGAAAAAAATATAGAAAAGAAAATTTGAGTAGAAAAAGATTTTGGATATCTTATTCCTGTAAACAAAAGTATGATAGATTTAAACTGAAAATTGGATGAAGTCATGAGATTGAAATTCTGCTTTTTGTACAAGTTGCGAACTTTTATTTGACTAAGTTGTGGATCTTGAGAATTGAATTTAGAGGATGATATATCTGTTCAAAATCTTATGCCACAATTGATGGGAATTTTTCATTAGTGATTGTATGTTAGAAATTTATTTTCCATGAGACTGTCTATGCCTATGACCAGTTTTTGAAAATTTTTGGTTTTTGCTTGAGGACAAGCAACGTTTTAGCCTTTTGTGTTTCATGACACCGAAATTTATAGTAAATTTTGTGCCATTTCATTGGTATTTTTGTGTCATATTCATAGAGTTTGCTTATTTTTATGCCTTTTTTAACAATATTTGTGGAATCTACACTCTTTTTTGTTTTTGGTGATTTTTAGGCAAAAAAGCATGATTTTCAGTTGATTTTGAGCAATCCAGATGCATAACTGAATTCACAATATCAACAGGAGATCGAATGTCAAATTTCAGATGAATCGGAGCTTCAGAGCAAATTACGACACCCCCATTATGGATATTATGGTACCGTAGTTTGACTGCACTCGCAGATCAAAATAACAGTACTGCCGTAATCGTTGAGAGGTGCTGTAATTTGAAGTTTTTTAGACCAGAGATTTCTTGACGATTACTACACTGCCATAAAATTCTTTACGAGCCGTAATATGGGCGTAATTCTGGGCAGAGACTTGATGAAGTTTACGGTACTGCCGTAACGGAATTTACGGTACCGTAATTTGGGATGGTTTTCCACCCGAAAGATTACTAACATCATGGCACTGTCGTAATGAATTTCACGGTATTGTAATTCCGGAAGATTTTCACCCAAGAGCTCGCTGTCCAAATTACGGCACTGACGTAACATCCATTACGGTTATAAGTACAACGCAGATCGCGATTTTCCCGGTCAACTCCGAAGTTCAATTTTTGTGGAGATGATTGCAATCGATCCAGGCAGGCAAATACAATGCTGTTAGAAGCAAAAAGGGAGCTTTTTCTAGGACGAAGAGAAGCAGACCAAAAGCCAAAATTTTCATCCACGAGAGAGAGAGAGAAATCGCCTTACACGCTACCGCACTAGGTTTCACCACCGGGAAGCATACAACGCATCTCCAGCCATGAAATTTGAGTGGAAGCTAGGCATAGAGGAGGAGAAGGTGTCCTAGAAGTTTCAGCATGATTGGAGATCAGACGGAGGAGAAATCAACAAAAGATCGAGCGCCACCGCCGTTCGCCCAAATTACGGCTGTAATCTTCATTACAGCCATACCGTAATTCTTCCTTTCACTCTATTTTGATTTCCAACACTATGAATTATTGTAATCTTCCCTCTATGATAGCTTAAACTCACTTTGGGATATGGGGGAGTAATTCACTTGATTTTTAATGACTAGATGACTGTTCTTTTATTATTTCGTCACGTTTAATCTTAGCATGATGATTTTACTCATGTGATGATTGTTCTTAGATTCTCTTAGATCTATATTATTATTCATGTTTTAGAGTTTTCGCCATTGACTGAAAAGTAATTGCTTGAGAACTTGGAACTCTAGAATTGCATGTTAGGAACTTTCTTAGGTTAGTTCTTATTTGTTTGATTTTAGGAGATTAATTGCCATGAATATAATATGAATCTGGGATTGAGTCTAAGTTTTCAAATGTGGAGATCTTGTGCGAAAGCAAGGATCAGAACGTTGGAGAACCATGAGTAAAACTAGTGTCGAGACTCGGATGCACGAAAGTGATCCTTGAGATTCCACTAGAGATTATCAACCTAGAATTCGGATGCACGAAAGTGATCCTTGAGTTCTTAGTTTGATGATTTACTTATCTTTAGCTTGGGATAAATCTTGCGCGAAAGCGAGGGTTGATCTCTGCATGATTGTCTGCACGAAAGTGAGGGTTGATCCTTTTATCAAGTAAATTACATCTTTATCATATTAAAGTTAAACTGATGAAATCTGTATTCATTTCTAGTCATAAAAATTAAAGTGAATGAAACTCTAGTCCCATCTTCTCTCTCTGATAATTCCGTTTTAGTTTTCGATTTGCACGCTTGCATAATTTTGATTACCTAGATAGTAAGAAATCAATTATTCGGTACTTGACAACACAGGTCTCTATGGGATCGATACTTTTCTTTATTACTTCGAATATCCATGCACTTGCAGACACTACAAGTTTAGGGACAATAAGTTTTTGGAGCTGTGTCAGGGAGTGACAAAAGTCTCTGTACACCAACACTTAGGTTTTGGCTGCGACACCTGAAATAAGTCTACCCTACTTGTATTCATAAGTGTGTCCTTTCGGATCACAACACCCCCGCGAATGTGGACTTGGTGATACCTGCTACAGAGGTCGAGTTTGGAAAACCAAGATGCGTCGGAGATCAAGTCCAACATGTTGTCAAGCCGAGGTATAGGGAAACTATACTTGACGGTTATCCTATTAATGGCATGACTATCGATACACATGCGCCACAACCCATCCTTCTTGGGTGTGAGTAGCACAGGAACGGCACAAGGGCTGAGACTCTCACGGATGTACCCCTTGGTAAGGAGTTCATCCACCTAACGCTACAGCTCAGTGTGTTTGGTGGGGTTGAGTCGGTGATGGGGTAGGTTGGGGAGGGGCGCCCCCGGGATGAGGTCAATCACGTGCTAGATTTGCCTATCCGGAGGGAGGCCATGAGGTAGGTCCTCGAGACTGATATCGCTAAACTCGGAGATGAGAGCGGACACCTCTACAAGGGGTGTTGGGTCGACGCATGGCAGTGAATCACGCGTCTCATCCATCATGAGCGCGTACACAACCTTGGACACATGGGCCTCGCTCACCAGCACGGGGGTGTGCATGAGGGAGACCATGGCGGGGCGCAGAGGGGCAGATGCCGTGGGTGTGATCACACCCTTGGAGGTCGACGCACAAAGCTCCTTGGGCGGAGCCGGGATCAAATGGATTTTTTGGTCATTGTGGTCAAACACATAGGTGTTCGACCGACCGTAGTGGACCACGTCCCTATCATACAACCATGGTAGACCGAGGAGGACGTGGGTGCCATCCATAGTTGCCATGTCACACCATACCTTCTCACAATAGGCCCCAAAAGCAATGGGGACCTGGCATCAATGGCTGACCGGAAGACTCGACGTGTCCACCCATGCGATGGAGTAAGGTTGTGGGTGAGGCTCAAGGGGAAGGCCAAAGCGCGTGATCACAGTCCGAGAGACCACGTTCAAGCAACTACCCCCATCAATGACGATCTTACATGAGTGCCCATTGCACTTGATGTAAGTGGTGAAAATACTCGTGCGCCTCCAATCCTCGGCAGGCCGGGGCTAGACTAGGTTGCAGCGCACCACTGCGACTGTAGGGTGACCTGACTCTTCGCCACTCGTGTAGCACTCGGCCTAGACGTCGTGCTCAGTGTGGTTGCGAGTGATGGTGGTGACGCGGGCTGGGCCCTTGTCCGCAAGGGCAGGCTTTTTGGGACAGTCACGTGACAAGTGGCCCGATTGTAAACAATTGTAACTGGTTACGCAACTAGAGGATCCCACCGTGGGGGACTTGCCCTTCTCCTCCCAAGTGGGTCGAGAAGACGACGCCTCGGGGGTTGGACGCCTAGGGGACTGATGGGTCTGGGGTGTGGGTCGTGGGTCCGGATGAGGTTCCGGACGCTCAAGTCGGGGATGCAGGGGATCGCCCGCATGAGGTTGCCTATGGGGTCCGACTTCGTTGCATCTAGCCGCGGTGCGAAGGTCGTGCTCGATATCTTTCCAAACCATACGCGGGCAAGGCTCGGCGAATATCGGCGCGGAATCCGTTCTTAAATTTTGACAATACTAACTCAGGGTCCTCCTGCAGATTGCAACATCTCAAAGGTGAGACGGTACTCCCCTATGGTGCCCGAGCCCTAGTGCAGGCTGCTATACTGATCAAAGAGACGCTACCTATACGAAGGAGGTACGTATTGCTCACGAAGGCGATATCGCAACTCCACCCATTCAGTGATCGGGGGAAGGGCTTGCTGCGTGTTTTGGCGCTCCACGTTTTCCCAATGTAAACGTTCAAGCCCCTCAAGCAAGGTGCGCACATACCTAACGCGTGAGTGTTGTGCCCAATCGCTAAGGTCAAAATATGCATCAACAGACGCGACCCAATCTAGGAACTGTGCTGAGGCCACCCGCGAAGGGTGCGCGGGTGTTCCAAATGAAGTGGCGGAAATCGTCATCCGCCCGGGGACGCTCTACGTGGGTGTGGGCTGGGGTTCGAGGTGCGGCCCAAGCGTGGCCAAAGCACCCATTGGGCCAGGGTTCTTGTGCGTCCCATACTTCATCCTCATCAAGTGGATCATCACCATGACCTGGGTCCCTGTGGGCCTCGTATGGCCTTGGGCGACCCCAGTCATCCTCGTAGACGCGCTGCCAGGCGGGCGCAGCTAATGGGGCCAATTCTCTAGTAGGGGCTGGGTTTGCGAACGCCGGAAGGTTAACCGGGTTCGGGCATCTATGCTCCATGGACCCAAGGTGATCAGCAAGGATCTGGATCCCAGCCAGAATCTGCTGGATCATGGCATCCTGGCTCGACTTGTGGGCGTCCACTCGCGCGGACAGCGCCTCAAGTTTCGCATCAATTCTCACCTCAACTGCAGCTATAGACGCTAAGCGGGTACAAGGCCCTTTTGAAGGCTGGACCGATTCTTGGGTTTTGGGGATGGTTTCTGAGAGTTGGGAAGACATGACTTGTGACTGCGTGGTCACCATGCACAAACAAGGGAAGACTCAACAATGCACAAAAATGCTAAAAATGCAAAAAATGATGCAGAAATATGCTATGCCTAAGGAGTTGGATTGTGCGAACGATAAGAATTGAACGTGCAACCTGCCTCTGATACCAAAATGATGAAACTACTAATGGGTGGGAGGGTCCTTAGAGCCGCACTCTAGGGTGTTACATGATGCACGCGAAAATAGGTGAGGGTCGTGAGACGAGGGAAGTGAAAACGCGTCGGAAATGTTGGGAAACACGAGGAAAGCGTGATGAAAACAGCGTCGAGCTCAATCGGGGCAACACGAATGTGAAAAGAACTCAACGGCACCCAACTACTGAATGTAACAGACTAACCTCATAGAAATTTAGCAAGCTCACTTGGCACTTTAAGCTCAGCATGTTCAAAGGGCAACAGTGGCGCAGGATTCAGCTTGTGCACCTATGTAGCTGAAAACACACCAAAGAAACAAGAGAACCAGCCACGCCTCCGATGAACGGATACCCGTGGGTGAAGGGATGAAAACCACAGTGGAAATGTACGCAATGAAGTAGAAAAACCAGTGAACCTGACCCACCAGTGGGGTGGGATTTACTTATTTGAAAGTAGGGAAAGGGGAACAACTTGGAATCGAGGGGGCGCCCTCGACCCGTACAAACTTCGAAGACGAAGCACCAACTTTGACTTCTACTCACTGGAGGCTCTCAACTCACTAGGAGGTCTCTACTCACTAAGAGAACTAAGGAAAAAGTTACCCCAGCCTCCTCTTTTATAGAACAAGAGAGGACGGAACAAGACAAAACTACTAAAGACAACACACTTTAATAAATAGCTACTCTTGCAGACCACTAAAGTGGTCAATCTGCAACAAAAAGACAAGTAAAAAAAAACTCCAACCTAATATTCCATGAAGCTGGTCGCATGGTCCTTCATCTTTCGTACGGAGGCGGTTAGACACGCTCGGAGCACACTGCGATAAAGCAGCAAAATTTGGATGTCGTAGGCTGAGTTACTTCCAAAGTGGCGTGCTCTTGGGCGGTATCACTGAGGTGGTTGTGTGGCCTATCAGTGGTTGGGCTGTCTGGCAGGTGACTCGTGATGTTTTTGGGTTGAAGAACTTCGGTATGGATGGCTAATGGACTCACAACTCCCACAAAGCAATCCGGCGGTTGAGAGGTGCATTGGGACCGCCGTAATGTCATCTTGTAGGCCTCCTTTGGATCATCATGAGGTCGAGCAACATGGTAGGGAGGGTGACATATGTCGAAATGGGGTCGTCGGGGCTCCTTCAGGTCTTCAGGGACGAACACGGCCTGGCCATGTTGGTGAACACGGCCGTGTTCAGGTGCTCCCAGTTCCAACGAGGTGAACATGGCCTGCTCATGTTCAGACGCATGGCCATGTTCAGGGTCCCTAGGATTCACCGATGTGAACACGGCCTGCCCATGTTCAGACGCATGGCCATGTTTATGGTCTCCAGGATTCGCCGAGGCGAACACGGCCTACCCGTGTTCAGACGCATGGCCATGTTCTCGTTCGCGTCCGATATCACTGTTCTTCTCATTTTCTGCCGAGACGAACCCAGCCTGCCCGTGTTCAGATGCGCACCCATGTTCAGGGCCTCTAGGATTTGCCAAGGCGAACACGGCTTGCCCATGTTCAGACGCATGACCATGTTCAGAGTTGCAGGAATTTGACGAGTTGAACACACCCATGTTTGCATGCATGGCCTGCCCGTGTTTGGCTCGCAGGGGCATTTTCTAGTGCTTGTTTGGGCCCGGATCTTCTTCCTTTTCAGTGCTGACTCCTCCTACATCAGTAGCCTAGGCATTTTGTTTTCTTTTAAGTATTTACTAATGAAGGATGAAGATCCTAATGCCCAAGAATCACCCTAGGTATGTAGCTCTATGCGCAAGAGGAAACTAGATTTTAAGAAGTTAGGGGGTTGGTGCACCTGGACCCCTAAAGATAAGGGGGCCAAACTCCTTCTGCCTTCCTATCATAGTGATTGTCGTCCAAGGATCCTTCCCACCTTAGATGAAGTTTTGCTCAATGATCGCCGCTTGAACCGAGAGGAGATCATTTGAAAATAGGTATTTAGCAATGGAACAGTAATCGCAGCTAGTGATGATTGTGGGGAGCGCTTGACGGTGAAGTGTGGAAACGTTGGGGATGATTGATAACCGGTTGGAGAGCAAGCTCAACTCTCATGAACACAAACACAGATTTTCAGTTTCAGAATATTTTCGACTTCCTGTGCAAAGTGAACAACGCAAGCTTAAAACCTTTCCTCCCAACATAGAAGTGACCCTTGGCATTCTGAAACAACCCTTGGCATTCTTCACTTGCTGGCGCCTCCTCGTTTTGGTCTGAAACGGTGTCTTCTCCTGCATGCAAGATATCCTTACGCATGCAGGTTTTTAAGTGACCGTTGGCTAGTCATGATGGTGGGATATCAGCCTCTTGATGGAATGTCTTGATGGCATGCATCCAGGTTTTTAAGTGACCGTTGGCTGGTCATGCTGGTGGGATATCAGCCTCTTGATGGCTGGATTAGTTTGGACTATTTGTCATTGTGGTGTTGGATCCCAATGGGCCTTGAACTGGTTTGTGATGGATTAGCTTGAGCCG
>JANTFE010023138.1:0-25394 GCA_027562315.1 Costus pulverulentus | reverse complement strand
GTGCCACTCGTTACATTCAAGGATTATTCACATTGTGACAAGCAATTGAATATCCTAGTAGGGTCTGTCCAGTACATCCAATGTACCCATGAGTCTATATCTTATTCCTTGCTCGAAGCATCCTATAAGATTAGAGCACATATTAGTCTCAATCATATCAAGGCTGTCTTATGTTCACCAAGATATCTTGACTAAGGACTTCACTGCATGTCAGCCCAGCTGAACAGCTTTGAGACGTTATTCAGAAGTACACTTATTGCAGCAGATAATGTAACAAACTGAATAACAACCATGCCTTTATAAACATAAGAGTTTATTACATGATACAGATACAATCCCAAGGCCTCAAACATTAGCCTTAAGGGCATACCCCAACAAAATTCTCTGCCTGGAAAAACTCCAAATTACGGTACCGTAAAGGTCATGTTGGGGGTGCCGTAATTTGCTCTGAAGCTCCAAATCTTCTGAAATTTGACGTGTGATATCTTTTTGATGTTGTGAATTCAGTTATGCGTCTGAATTGCTGGAAATTGACTAAAAATCATGCCTTTTGCCTAAAAATTATCAAAAATAAAAAAGAGTGTAGATTCCACAAATATTGATAAAAAAGGAATAAAAATAAGCAAAGTCTATGAATATGACACAAAAAGATATACAAAATGGCATGAAATTTACTATAAATTTCGGTGTCATCAAGCCCTCAACACTCAGCTCTTCCTATCCCCCGTAGACTAAGAACAAATCCTTAGTTTTTCTCATATACTTCAGGATGTTTTTTACAACCACCCAGTGCTGCAGACCTGGATTGGATTGGTATCCGCTGGTTATGTTCACAGCAAAAGCCACATCTAGTCTAGTACACAATATTGCATACATAATTGATCCCACTGTCAAAGCATAGGGAACTCGACTCATTTCATCTCTCTCAGCCTGTGTGGTAGGACACTGACTCTTTGAGAGAGTAAGGCCTTGTCTTATTGGAAGGTATGCTCTTTTGGATTGCTTCATATAGAACCTCTCCAAGACCTTATCGATGTAGGAACTTTGACTAAGGGCGAGGAGCCTCTTGGATCTATTTCGGTAAATCTTCATGCCTAGTATATAGGCGGCATCCCCTAAGTCCTTCATTTTGAAACACTTCCCCAACCATGACTTCATAGACTAAAGACTAGGGTTGTCAATTCCAATGAGTAGTATGTCATCGACATACAAGACCAGAAAAATCACCAAGCTCCCACTGAATTTTCTGTATACACAGGCATCATCTTCACTTTTAATAAAGCCATAATCTGTCACAATTTCATCAAATCAAAGATTCTAACTTCGAGATGCTTGCTTCAATCCATAAATAGATTTCTTTAGCTTGCAGACCTCACTTGTATCTGTAGGATGGATGAATCCATCCGGTTGTGTCATGTACACATTCTCTGTCAGCTTCCCACTAAGGAACGCTGTCTTAACATCCATCTGCCATATCTCATAATCATGATATGCAGCTATAGCAAGCAGAATCCGAATGGATTTGATCATGGCAACTGGCGAAAAGGTTTCATCATAGTCCACCCCATGGACCCATCTGAATCCCTTAGCCACTAGTCTACCTTTGTAGGTAACTATGTTCCCATCCATGTTAGTCTTCCTCTTGAAGACCCATTTACACCCTATAGGTTTTACCCCATCAGGCAACTCAACTAAATCCTAGACTTGGTTTGTCGACATGGAATCCATTTCGCATCGAATGGCCTCAAGCCATCTCTCGGAGTTCGATCCACTGACCGCCTCATCAAAAGTCCTAGGCTCATCCTCAATGATGAAGATCCCATCGTGTTGGGTCAGCAGCGACCCATACCTCTCAGGTGCACGATGAATCCTCCCAGACCTACGTGGGAACTGTCTCTGAGCCTCAGGTTGCCCGGCAACCGGTGCAGGTGGCTCAGGTTCCATCTCTTTGTCTTGTGGTTGCACTTGGACCTCGTCCAAGTCAAACTTGCTCCCACCAACTTCTTTCATGAGAAATTCTTTCTCCAGAAAGACAGCACCCAAAGCAACAAAAACTTTGTTATCGGTTGGAACATAGAAGTAGTATCCTTTAGTTTCCTTATGATACCCCACATAGATACATTTATCAGATCTAGGTTCTAGCTTGCTAGAATCTTGACGTTTGACATAAGTCTCACATCCCCAGATCCTGATAAAAGAGAGGTAAGGGCGTCCCCCAATCCATACCTCGTATGAAATTTTTGAGACACTCTTAGATGGAACGTTATTCAGTATAAGAGAAGCAGTCTCAAGTGCAAAACCCCAGAATGAGGCTGGTAGAGTTGCATGACTCATCATAGATCGAACCATGTCCAACAGGGTTCGATTTCTCCTCTTAGACACACCATTCCATTGAGGTGTTTTAGGAGGAGTGAGTTGGGATATGATCCCACACTCCCTAAGATAGTAAAAGAACTCACCGCTCAGGTACTCTCCACCTGGATCAGATCAAAGAGCTTTAATGGATCTTCCAAGCTGGTTCTCTACTTCATTCTTGAACTCCTTAAATTTCTCAAAGGATTTAGATTTATGTCTCATTAAGTAGACATAACCATACCTACTGAAATCATTAGTAAAGGTAATGAAGTAGTTGTGTCCTCCTCTGGCTTGTTTATTGAATAACCCACACACCTCGATATGTATGAGATCCAATAAACCTCCTGCCCTCTCACCTGTCCTGGTGAAGGACACCTTTGTCATTTTTCCTAATAAACAAGGCTCACATGTGTCAAATTCCTCCAAGGAACTTGAATCTAACAATCCATTTGCATGGAGTTGTTGGATGTGATTCTTGTTTATATGGCTAATCAAAAATGCCATAGGAAGGCACCAATTGAACCACTCAGTTTGGTCCTCTTACTATTTATGTTATAAATAGAACTATTCATGTCCAAGACATATAAGCCATTGCATAATGTACCCTTCCCATAAAACATATTTGCAAATGAAAAAGAACAGGAGTTCTCGTTTATTTCAAATATAAAACCTTTCCCTGCTAAGCAATGAATAGATATAATGTTTTTGGTTAATGGAGGTACATAATATCAATTGTCTAGTTCTAATTGAAGTCTAGATGGCAAGGAGAGTATCAAAATTCCTACAGCGACAACAGCAACTTGTGCTCCGTTTCCAACCCGTAGGTCAATCTCTCCAGCCCGTACTGATCTACTCTTCTTAAGCCCCTGCATATTTATGCAAATATGAGCTCCGCATGTGGTATCCAATACACATGATATAGAAGTAGAAAGGTTGACTTCAGTAACATAGATACCTGAGCATGAAGACGAAGCCTTGCCTTTCTTCTTCTCAGTCTGAAGTCGCACCATGTCATTTATCATATGAGGTGGTCCTCCACATGAGTAGCACTTGTTATTCCTGACTCTTTCCATCAGTTTCTTCAATGTCTTAGTTAAGCCTTTCGGCTCAACATATTGAATGTCTAATTTAGGAGGGTTGAGCTCAACCAATTCATTAAAGAGCTGCCTTAGATTAGAAATAATCTCAGAGGCACTTTTAGATTCATATTGCCCTCTTAATTCGGGCGACATGTTGGTTAACATCAAATTGGCTACCTCTAAAGTATCAGCCTGATGCTTATCATAAGCATCCTTCTCAGCCGCTAAGGCCGAGCATGGAAGTGGTTCAGGAATAGGCTGCTCAAGGACATAGAGCTTCCTCTCGAGCTTGAGCACATTTCTCAAGTTCATATACCAATCTAGTAAGTTGGATCCAACCAACTCATCCCTTTCCAGGGTAGATCGCAGTGACCATTTTCCATTGTTCACAACCATTGTTCTACGACAACCAAGAAACAACAGATTAGTACTACTTGAAGTCATTTAAACTAGACTTGTTTTAAATGACTATGGCTCCCACTATTTTATTCGAATTGATAACCCACAAAGTCAATCGGGAAATTTAAGATTTCCTAGTGAGATGGGATCCTTATTCCACATAGGGCTTCGCGTCCCACGAGGGTGGGATGAGATGCACAAAGTGACCCATGCTTCCTAAGGTGAGCACGTCGGCCGATTGCTCCAAGCAATTCCCCTTATTGAGATAGTCTAACCATTTCATGTCTAGCAACGGTTGGATATAAAACCCTAACCTCTCAATGATGCCTCTAGAGTTTCATCATGTGCCCAGCACATATGAAAATCTAGTCAAGTCCATTCCTAATCGTTATGCCTAGGGTCAACGAGTTTCCTTGCAAAGGCGGGCCCGGTTAAAATGGACTAGGAAACCATTGCCACCACACACCTACTAAAGATAAGTGGGTGGGTTCCACGAGGGTGGGAAATAGTTCACAACACCACTAATCGATAGTTTGATGAGGGCTACACATTAAAAGGCTACTAGACTTGATATTTTTATTCGAGGATTTTGAGGTCTCATCAACTCTGTTTTATCTTATGTCTAACATTATAGACATGCAATCCTATAGTGATAACATAATGATAAAACATCACAGGCATGCTTTAGCAGGTAATGAAAGCAGTAAAGGGATGATGTGATCATAGCCCATTCAAGACATTAAACCAACCCATGCCAAAAGGAGGTTTTAACTCTTGACCTAGGATTCAAGCCCCAAAGACAAGACCTAACCTAGCTGACCTCTAGAGAAGATCTTCCAGGTTGGCTCCAAGGTCCTTCAAAGGTGAACCGCCATCTTGGAAGCCACATGAGGGATAGCGCATAAGCACAAGGCTCGGCCAAACCCTAACTTGCACCACCAAGCAAATATGTGCCACCAAGCAAGGTGCGCCAGCCTCATGCATGCGCCAAGATTCATGTAGGATGCACCCCCTAATCTTCATCTTGAGTTTTACAAAATAAAGGAAAAAGATGGGCGGCACGTAGGCCTCACAAGAATACATCACAGGCATGCAAAGGGGCTTGACTTATGATCACAACATCATGCACAATCAAGGTCCTTATTCATGCAATTCTACATGCTCATGAAAAACATAAAGTCTAAAATTTTATTTTTTCATAAAACAAGTCTCTTTTCCACATATCTTTATCACAAATCTTTTGGTTATTTGCGATTAATTTTTCATGTTGATTTTATGGATCCTTTCGGCTGGCAATTTTGTCAGATCAAGAGACTTGGCCAGTCTGAAGACACAATGCCCATCCTACTTGACAAAACTACATATGCCTTTGATCTTAAATCAATCAAGAAAAATAATCCAAAAGAGATTGACAAAGAGGATAGGAATAAGAAACTTCAATTTTTCTAATATAGAAAAATCATGCGCCATGTTATATGCAATTTACAAAAATTAAAACATGGCATGTGAGCATAGAAAAGCATGAAAGAAACATCGTTCGAGGCTCGCAAGTCGCCCTGATACCACTGTTGGGAAACCCCGAGGATATTTTACAATTTTTCAGAGATAGACATTACATATTACATTGCAGAGTGAAAGAATATCCCCGAAACAGACCAGTCCCAAAAACCTAGTGAGGATCGTCAAGCGAGGGGATTGACACGATGTGATAGAAAGTACATTTATCATGCTTGAGGATCGATGTACAGGTAGACGCCCAAGTGTTCGCCCTCTGCAGTCGCACACATATGTATGCCTCGAGCTCTCTTTTTCCACGCCCGGTGCTAGCCTCGGGAAGAAAATCCAAGCCTTTGTTTTCTTTCTTCAACCCTTGCGCCACCTCAAAGGTATATGCGCCAAGAAGAAGAGAAGAAGGAAGGAGATGCCGCCAAGCACAAGTCCTCTTTGCGCCAAGAGGAGAGGAGAAGGTTGCTTCCGGCTTTGGAAGAAGAAGAAGAGTTGCGCCACTTGAACCCTTGCTCTCGCCCTCTTTCTTGCTCACGCCTCCTTGAGAATAATCACATGTCAAGAGGGGCAGCAAGGGGTCTCTTTTATAACAAGGAGAGGTGGTTTGGGGAGGGCTATGATCATGACAAGTGGGCGGCTAGGATGAGGGGGTTTGAGGTAAGGAATGTCTCCAAGACTTTACCATAAACCTCATTCAACCTATCCATATTTGCCCAATAACCATATCAGCTCAAGACATGCCTTAGAGGCATTCATTCCATCAAAGGAAGAAGGGCTAGGCGCCCTTTACTTCATAATGAAGCAAAGGCTCCAAGCATCACCCCATTATGCCCCTTAGGCGCCTTCATGGATAAATTCACCCCATTATACCCTTTTAGGCTCCTATCTCTTCATGACAGCTTATTAGCAAGCCCAACTTAGCAATGGGCCTAGCCCAAGATCCATTATGCATGTTAACCAAGTCATTGGATCCAATCCAACTTAACCCAAGTTCAAATCAGGCTAACCATGGTTACATTGGTCAATATGCCAAAAATGAAAGTTGGCTTTAATAAGTTTCTTCCATCTCATCAGCCCCATTAGCGCTGATGAAATCTCCAAAATAGATCCGAGTTATCCAATAACTCGATCATAAGGCTTCCCAATCAATATGAGAACTCAAGTATCTTGGTGTGCGACCCTGTAGGTTCCTCTGATGCTGGCAGTGCTGACCAAAGGTCACCACAAGCAGTGAGTGGCACCTAGTAGTGCATCGCTACTACCCAAGTCATTGGAATGGTTATCGACATCGACATCCCCATCATCGCGACTAGGTACAGATACATTACAGTCCCTTTGCCAAACTGATATTTGATTGGACAAGTGTGTCATCACTTATTTTCACCCAATCCTATGGTTATGACTAAATCAGGTTCTCACCTGGGTATGGCCATACACTTTTAGTCATAGAACCATAAAGGAGCTCCATGGATATCATGCTTCCCTTAGGAAGGGGCAAATCCTTTTGTCTGTACATTGATCTTCTAATGTGGGTCGTGACATACTCAATGACAACCTTTATAACTTCCCAATTACGGTGAGGTGTTGGGTTGCATCAAAGTATGTCCCTAACCATACAGAATAGTCAATGACCTCAAGTATAAGGATCAATGCATCTCCTATCACTTGTGAGAATAACTCATGACACTAAGTCATTGCCTCACAGCGGGTCTTGTCCAGTATATCCAACACTGATATACCCATATGTCTGCGTTAGCACCGCGTGCCTAACCAACCTATATACCAATCTCACAAGTACCATGGCTGTCCCAAATCCACTAAGGTACATCGACTGGGGACAATAGTTTGAGCACAGATCCAATCTATCTCCAGGGACATTATCATGTAAGTACACAATCGCAGGTGTAGACAAACATTGATAATGACAACGCTAGGATGATATAAGAAATATCAAAGTCAAGTAGTACATAGGTTGACCAAATATAGGTCTCAGGGCATATCCACCAACACATATGAGAGGTATGGGTCGCTGCTGACCCAACACGATGTGATCTTTATCATTGAGGATGAACCCATAAGCTATGATGAGGCGGTTAGTGGACTGGACTCCGAGAGATGGCTTGAGGCCATGCGATCCGAAATAGATTCCATGTCGGCTAACCAAGTCTGGGATTTGGTTGAGCTGCCTGATGGGGTAAAACCTATAGGGTGTAAATGGGTCTTCAAGATGAAGACTAACATGGATGGGAACATAGTTACCTACAAAGGTAGACTTGTGGCTAAGGGATTCAGACAGGTCCATGGGGTGGACTATGATGAAACCTTTTTGTTAGTTGCCATGATCAAATCCATTCGGATTCTGCTTGCTATAGCTGCATATCATGATTATGAGATATGGCAGATGGATGTTAAAATAGCATTCCTTAATGGAAAGCTAACAGAGGATGTGTACATGACACAACTTGATGGCTTCATCCATCCTGCAGATGTCAGTAAGGTCTGCAGACTGAAGAAATCCATTTATGAATTAAAGCAAACATCTCGAAGTTGAAATCTTCAGTTTGATGAAGCTGTGAGAGATTATGGCTTTATCAAAAGCGAAGATGACACTGTGTATACAGAAAATTCAGTGGGAGCTTGGTGACTTTTCTAGTCTTGTATGTCGATGACATACTGCTTATTGGAAATGACATCCCTAGTCTCATATCTGTGATAGGGAAGTGTTTCGAAATGAAGGACTTAGGGGAGGCTGCCTCTATACTAGGCATGAAGATCTATTGAGATAGATCTAAGAGGCTCCTCGCCCTTAGTCAAAGTACCTACATTGATATGGTCTTGAAGAGGTTCTATATGCAGCAATCCAAAAGAGGATTCCTTCCAATGAGACATGGCCTTATTCTCTCAAAGAGCCAGTGTCCTACCACACAGGCTGAGAGGGATGAAATGAGTCGAGTTCCCTATGCTTCGGCAGTAAGATCAATCATGTATGCAATGTTGTGTACTATACCAGATGTGGCTTATGCTGTGAGCATAACCAGCCGATACCAATCCAATCTAGGTATGCAGCACTGGGTGGCTGTAAAGAACTTCCTGAAGTATCTGATAAGAACTAAGGATTTGTTCTTAGTCTACGGGGGACAGGAAGAGATCAGTGTTCAGGGCTACACTGATGCGTCATTCCAGTCTGACCTTGACGACTTTAGATCGCAGGCCGGCTATGTGTTCAAATTAAATAGAGGCGTTGTTTCCTGGAAAAGCTTCAAGTAGTCCACCATAGCTGATTCTACAATAGAGGCCGAGTATGTTTCTACTTCTGAGGCAGCCTAAGAAGCTGTTTGGATTAGGAAGTTCATATCTGATCTTCAAGTAGTTCCAATTGCTGTGGATCCCATTGAGCTCTATTGTGACAACAATAGAGCCATTGCATAGGCAAAGGAACCACGGTCTCATCAAAGGTCCAAACACATACTCAGCATATTTCACCTGATCAGAGAGATCATTGATCGGGGTGATGTCAAGATTAGCATAGTTGATACAGAAAATAATATAGCAGATCCACTGACCAAGGTTTTGGCGCAGCAGAAGCATGATGGTCATGCCAGGGATATGGGGTTGAGAATCATCGACCTCTAGGTCTAAGTACAAGTGGGAGATTATTGGTGTATATGCCCTGAGACCTATATTTGGTCAAACTATGAACTACTTGACTTTGATATTTCTTATATCATCTAGGCATTATCATTATCAATGTTTGTGTACACCTACAATTGTGTACTTACACGATAATGTCCCTAGAGACAGATTGGATTTGTGCTCAAATAATTATCCCCAGTCGATGTACCTGAGTGGATATGGGATAGCCCTAGTACTTGTGAGACTAGTATATGGGCTGGTCGGGCATGAGGTGCTAACGCAGACATATAGGTATATCAGTGGTAGATATACTTGACAAGACCCGCTGTGAGGCAATGACTTAGTGTCATGAGTTATCCTCATAAGTGATAGGAGATGCATTGATCCTTAGACTTGAGGTCATTGACTCTTCTATATGGTTAGGTATATACTTTGATGCAACCCAACACCTCGCTGTAATTGGGAGGTTATAACGGTTGTCATTGAGTATGTCATGACCCATATTAGAAGATCAATGTACAGACAAAAGGATTTGCCCCTTCCTGAGTGAAGTTTGATATCCATGGAGCTCCTCTATGGTTCTATGACTGAAAGTGTATGGCCATACCCAGGTAAAGACCTGATTTAGTCATAGCCATATGATTGTGTGAAAATATGTGATGACACACTTGTCTAATCGGATATTAGTTTGGCAAAGGGACTATAATGTATCTGCACCTAGTCGCTATGATGGGGATGTCGATGTCGATATTCATTCCGATGACTTGGGTAGCAGCGATGGACTGCTAGGTGGACCTTAGGTCAGCACTTCCAACGTCAAAGGAACCTACAGGGTCGCACACCAAGATACTCGAGTTCTTGTATTGATCAGGAAGCCTAATGATTGAGTTATTGGATAACTCGAATGTATTTGGGAGATTTCATCAGCGCCAATGGGCCTGATGAGATGGAAGAATGTTATTGGAGCCAAACTCCATTTATGATAGGTTGACCCATATTTGACCATGGTTGGTCACATTTGGATTAGGGTTGCATTGGATTGGATCCAAGAGCTTAATCAACCTATGTAATGAAGTTTGAGCTAGCTCATTATCCAATGAGGCCCAATAACAAGTTTTCGTGAAGAGGCAATAGGCTAAAAGGGTATAATGGGGAGAAAACTTCTCCCATAGGTGCTTATGGGCATAATGGGGAGAAGTTGGCAAAATTTCTTCATTAAGGAAGCAATATGCGCCTCCCCCCTTCACCCTTAATGGTATGAATGCCTTTAAGGCATGTGTTGGGCTGATATGGTGCTTGGGCAATTATGGATAGGTTGAATGAGGTTTATGGTAAAGTCTTGGAGACTTTCCTTGCCTCAAACCCCCTCATCTTAGCCACACACTTGTCATGATCCTAGCCCTTGCCCAAACCGCCTCTTGCCCCTATTTATTGGACCCTAGCCACCCCTCTCTTGTGTTCGATTCCTTGGAGGCATTAACACATCAAAGGGCGAGGACAAGGTCTATTGGCGCAACTTCTTCCTCCTTCCTAGCCGCAAGCTTCTTCCTCTATTCTCCTCTTGGTGCAAGAGAGATAAGGGCTTGGCGGCAATCTCCTCTCCATCTTTCTTCCATTGGCGCATCATCCTTGGAGGGGGTGCAAGGTTGAAGAGGACTCGAGACATCCATGTGTGTGAGACTGCAGAGGGCAAACACTTGGGTGCCTACCTCGACATCGATCCTCAAGCTTGATAAAGGAACTTTCTATCACATCATGTCGATCCCCTCGCTTGACGATCTTCACTAGGTTTTTGGGACTGGCCTGTTTCGGGGATATTCTTCCGCTGTGCAATGTAATATGTAATGTCTATCTCTGAAAAATTGTAAAATATCCCGGGGTTTCCCAACAAGAAGTAGACAGCATGCTAGTCACCACCATAATTACCTAAAACCCATTGTAAAAAATAGAGTATTTACTCAAATATTTTTTATGGGTCTCCCACATGTGTTCTATACACAATATAAAAGGAGCAATAAAAAAATAATAAAAATTCTCCCGGATTGTCTCACATAGACAGACCTACATTTTTCTATACATAAAATGCATGGCATAAAATTTTTCAAAAACTTTCATGACATGTTTGGCATGTAAAAGCAAGTTACACTGTTTGAGTCTCACAAGTTGGCTTTGATACCACTATTGGGAAACCATAGGGCTATTTTAAAATTTTAAACATAATGGAAGCATAGCCAAAAATAAGTTTTTGCATAAAACAATAGAGGATCAACGTGCGAGGGTCGATCAAATGCATGTTAATGAGAAGTACCTTTAGAGTGTTCTTGGAGATGGCAAAAATGAGATGAGATGTGCATGTCCTCTACATGTATCTCGCACACTAACTCCTCGAGACCACTTCTATCCTTGCTTAGTGCTAGCCTTGGGAAGGAGATCCATGCCTTTTGGAGTTCTTCACCTTGCTTGTGCCAATCTAAGCTTGTGCCAAGATGAAGAAGAAGGAGGTGTCAACCAAGGAAGGGGCCACTATCTTGAAGCAATAAGTTGCAACATATTTTGACTCTAAGCTACCAACTCTTGAGTTCTAGCCAACTCAAGGAAGCCTCGCCAAGGAGAAGTAGAGGTGGCAAAAAAGAGAAGGGAGGAAGGCTTGGGCAGCTAGGGCTTGATTGAAGTCACAAATCCAAAAATAACTCCTTATATTTATAATAAGCCATGGAGTTATTTTAGGATACTACATATTTATTTAAATATATGAGGCCTAGCCCCATTAGCCAAGAGAAAAATTCTCTTGATAATTTAACTTGCAACATGTCACCGAAGCGCCAAGTCTCCTAGGTGCCTAGCCTCTTGTTTACTTATAGTTGACATGAGATACATAATGCATTTAGGTCAACCAGAGGTCAATAGAGGTACAAGTAAGTCAAACCCACAATGACACAACTGAAAGTATCATTTTTATTCTCCTTCTCTATGATGAGCTAAAACTCATATATCTCCAAAATAAATATGAAATCTTAAGTGTCTAAGTGTGTGACCCTATAGATTCTTGTAATATTGGCTGTGATAATTTAAACATTATCACAAATTGTGAGGGCATTTAGCAACACATTGCTACTATCTAAGTTATTGAAAGGTTGTCATCATCGACATCCCCTAATTTGCAATAATGTACTTAACTAAAGTCCCATTCCCAAGCTGATATCCAAATTAAACAAGCGTGTCATACTTGTTTAACCCAATATAATTATCATTACTAAATCAAGCTTTCACCTGGGTATGGCCATACACTTTCAGTCATTCATGCATATGTGGGGCCTATGGATATCAAGCTTCCACTTAAGGAAGGGGCAAATCCTATGTTGGCTCATTGAACCTCTCATACGACTTATGATATATCCAATGACAATCGTTACAACTCTTGTTCTACACCGAAGCATTTGGTTGTATCAAAGTGTACCACGTACCATATAGAGATGTCAATGACCTCAAGTCAAAGGATAAATGCACCTTTATCACTATGAGATTAACTTGTGATAGCAAGTTGAATCCTCACGATAGGTTGGTCTAGTATATCTACCTTAATATTTGATGACACAAAATTTATAGTATATTTTATGCCATTTAATATGTATTTTTGTGTCATATTCATGCTCTTTTGCTTATTTTTATGACTTTTTTTTATCAAATATTGCAGAATCTACACTTTTTTCTAGTTTTTTTATCATTTTCAGGTAAAAAGGATAAACACTATCTTGCCTTGTTCTTACTTGCCTGTTTCATCATTCGATTTGGTTATATGATATTCTAATATTGATATTGAGTTCGATTGAGTTGTATAATATTTGATGACATTTTGATATTGAGCACCTTGTGGAGGTACACATTAATGCATGACGACGTGTAATTTTGATTCTGATTGAGTATATGCAATTCCTGTTGTTGTGATTATCTTGTGATGTATTCTAATTCTAATGAAATTTTTGTTGATAGTATGATTTTCTTGATGATGAATGTGTTTATGCCTGTGATTAGGACTATACCTATTGTGTTGAATTTATTTCTCTATTATATATCTGCCTATTGGAAATTTTCATTGATTGATGTATGAAATTTTGGGTGAACATGTTATTTAATGAATTTGGTTTGAAAAGTGAAGCTACTTCTTTAAATAAAATTAACATATGAGTATGATTTTTGAATTGATATTGATTGATTAATTTAGTTGATGTTCATCCTATTTACTATTTGTTGGGAAGAAAGATTTCACGATCCAAATAAAGAGAGTGATGACTCCCTTACTTGGCACTACGCAAAATTGGCAGTGGTACCAAAGACATGGGTTGAATTCAAAATGATAGAAAAAGAAAAATCAAGATAATGACTCCTCGTCTTGGTACCGTGTTGATTTGCGGTGGTACCTAACTTAAGAGTAGAAGTCCAAAGAAAAATAGTATGTATCTATGACTCCTTGTTTCACATTAACTCTGCTATCTTTGGTAAAATTCTTCCTACCAAAAAGATATGAGTTCTATTACATTGATTACGTGATCAATGTACTCTAAATTCGTCACCAAAAAAAAGGTGGTAATCGAATTAGAGAATGTGAACGAAACATAAAAAGGGAGGAACTAAAAATTTTGAGTGGAAAAAGATCTTGGAAATCCTATTCCTGTAAACAAAAGTATGATAGGTTTGAACTGAAACTGAGTGAAATCTTGAGATTGAAATTCTACTTATTATACAAGTTGCAAAATTTTATTTGATTAAGTTGTGGATCTTGAGAATTGAATTCAAAGAGTGATATGTTTATTTGAAATTTTATGAAATGATTGGTGAGATTTTCCATTGGTGATTGTATTTTAGAAATTTATTCTTCATGAGAAAATCTTTTCCTTTAATCAATTTTTGATTTTTGCATGAGGACAAGCAAAGTTTGAGCTTTATGTATTTGATGACACGAAAATTTATAGTAAATTTTGTGCTATTTGATAGGTATATTTGTGTCATATTCATGCTCTTTTGCTTATTTTTATGCCTTTTTTTATCAAATATTACATAATCTACACCTTTTCAGGTTTTTGATCATGTTCAGGTACAAAGGCACTATTTTAAGGCGTTTTCAAGCAAATTCAGATGCATAGATGAATTCCCATCATCAAGAGAAGATTGCATGTCAAATTTCACGCAAATCAAAGCTTCAGACCAAATTACGGCAGGACTGTAATTAATATTACGGTACCGTGGTTTCACTCCAACTACAGAACAAACCTCGGACCACCGTAATTTTAGAGTACTACCGTAATTTGGGATAAATTTCGTACAGAAGGATTTGCAGACTTTACGGCACCGCCGTAAACAATATTACGGGTCATATTTTGAGGCAATTTTTGACTAGAAAGATTTACAAAAAATATGGCACTGCCATAATGCATATTATGGTGCCATAATTCCGGTCAAATTCTGTACAGAAGAACTCTGTAGTTATTATGACACTGCCGTAAAGATTTTCACGGCGTAATTCTAACCTAGGCGGCCCATTTTTTCGGACTTTTTAAAGCCTAATTCTTGTGTGGACGATCTGGACCATCAATTTGAAATCCGTAAAAAAGGAAATACTGGTAAGACATAGAGGAAGGGACACACATGAAAAGCCCCAATTTTGATCAACGTTCGGGAGAGAAATTGTGATCTTCACCGCCGCCCTAGGTATCGCTGCCGCGAAGTCTACAATGCATCTCCGGCAGTGAAATTTGAAGGGAAGCTGTGCCTAGAAGAGGAGGTCATACTCTAGAAGTTTCAGAGCAAAAGGAGATCGATCGAAGGAGAAATCAACAAAAGAGGCATCGCCGCCACTATTCATACTCAAAATTACGGCTGTAATGTTCATTACACCTGTGCTATTAGTTGAATTTCTCGTTTCTCTTCGATTTCAGATCCTTCAAACCATGGTTTATTGTAATTCTTCCACTATGCTAGCTTAAACACTTTTTGGGACACAGGGGTGTAATCCCCTTAATTTCTTAATGACTATATTATTTTTTATTTCGTCAGGATGATTTTACTATAATAATTCTACTTATGTGATGACTACCTTTAATTCTCCATAGTTTCATATTATCAGCATGATTTAGAGTTTTTGCCATATGGACTGAAAAGTGACTTGCGAAAACTTGGAACCCTAAAATTGAGGTTTAGGAACTCATCGTAAGAAATTTGGTTTGTTCATATTTTTTAGATTTTATAAGTTTGTTGCCATGATTGATAATCTGATCTAGGATTGAGTTATTGAAATAAATATGATGATACTGTAAGAAATTAAGTATCAGATTGTTGGAGAACCGTAAGTAGAACCTGTGAAAACTAATGTATGAAAGTATTTAGTTTTCACTTGAGATTATTGACTTATAATTTGGATGCGCGAAAGTGATCTTTGAGTTCTTTGTCAATGATTTACTTATCTTTAGCATTGAATAAATCCTGTGCAAAAGTGAGGATTAGTCCTTTGTAAATTGTCTGCACGAAAGCAAGATGTTTTCTTTTTAAAGTAAATTACATCTTTATCATAATAAAATTAAACTGACAAGCACTTATTTAGATCTAGTCATAGAAATTAAGGTGCATGAAACCCTAGTCCTAGTTTCTCTCTCTGACTTTTTCGTGTAGTTTTTGATAATTTTCTTTCATCCTATTCGATTGCCTAACTAGTAAGAGATCAATTATTCGGTACTCGATAAACGAGGTCTCTGTGGTTCGATATCTTAATTATTACTTCGAGTTTTCGTACACTTGCGGACACAACAATATACCCATATGCATGCATTAGCAATTCATGTTCAATTAGTGCATAGTCTCATATGCACCATACTTATCCCTTATCCACTATGGCACTCGACCAAGGACAAACTTTGAGAACAGATAGAATTTATCTCTAGGGACATTGTTTATGCAAATGTACACGTAATGCAGGTGTACTGAATGCACAACAATGACAATGCCAAGATATATGAAATATCACATGTGAATGCAATACACATATCGGACCAACAATTGGTCCTATGACATATACACCAACAATCTCCCACTTATACTAAGACATGGTTATTCAGCAACCTCAACATCATGTCTATAGTTTGACCATTATGCTTCTACTGCACGAAGGCTATCACTAGACTAGGAAAGTAGCTAGATTGTAGACTTTGATTAGTGGGACTTAATTTATATTTAATTAAATTACTAAGGAAACTAGGACAAGTACTGAAAGGTGACTTCTAGTTTTAGAAACCTATAATTAACCTTATAACTTTTAGACTATGAAAGTAGCTTGGTTATATTGGGGATAAAATAATCTATAGCTCTACTTAATCAAGTTAATCTAGATTAACAATAAAAGCAATAAATAATTATTAAACTAATTAAACATTAGGATGAGCTACTAAAATGGGATATTCTAGAATTTCAATGTCGATTTCCTTTTAAAAAACCCTAAATATTTTAATGCATAATGATATGATATTACTTAAGAAAAATTATTGTAGTGAAACCCCATACCCGAATTTCCATAATATTTGATTGATTTCTATAATTGCTCTTAGTTAATTGCTTCTATATAATTCAATTGGCCTACATTACATGAACACGATAACATTAATACTTAATTTCAGAATCTCTATGGGATCAATACTTATTTTATTACATTGAAACTTGTGGAGGGTGTGATCAAGTTTTTGGCATCGTTATTAGAGACTGTCAAATCTTTGATGTCATTGCTGCGAATGCACGGTGTCACTAGACAAGTGTGTCACACTTGCTATTTTAAGCATATGGGAACCCAAACCAAATGGTACCCTCTAGGACCCCCAACCATCCACTGCATGCATCATTTTAGGATAGTTCCTCCCCTAAGTATAACATGTATAATGTAGTTCCAAATATGCCAAGTTTATGTATTGTAATTCATGCATGCATCGACTTTCAAATATTATGCACCATAATTTCATACATCATGATATGTTAGGGTATAGCATTCATTTTTGCATAACAATGTGATGTAGACAGGGTTAAGGCAAGCTAGCTCAGCTCACTCCACTGGCTCACTCTAAAGAAAGAAAATCACTTCATTCAGTTCAAGTGAAGACATTAGACAAAAGTTAGCCAAACTTGCTTCTATAGAAGCCTTGTCAACTACTCCCTTTGGTCACACAAGAAATTCCATCAAACATCAAATCAAATCAAATCAAGATCCCACAAATCAATGAGATCAATCAAGGGAGATTTGCATTCACAACATTGAAGGAAACAAAGTCAATTTCTCATTCATTTAGCCAAAACCATGAGTGTCATTTGATTTGTGCTAATTCAAAGATGGAAAGCTAACCACAATTCAAACAACAAATAAAGAAATATTTGCACACTAAGCCTCTCAAAATTGGTCCAAGCAAATAGGTAAACTTCGAATCGATCAAGCAGAGAATTTCAAATTTTTAGCCTAGGAAGAAGGAAAGCAAGGCACCTTTTCAAGAATTAAAATTATTTCCTTTTCACATTGTAAATGTTGAGGGAATGTCCTCAACAATGTCTTAAAAAGCTAGTAAGCAACACTTATCATTCATGTTGCATGATTAATGAATTTTCTAAAGGTTTCTAGCATAATATTTTGTTTCTACTCTCCTCCCTTCCTCTTGTCTCCTTCTGCCCACTAAGGGTTGATACCCCTTTTCCCCTCCTCTTCATTTGAAACACCTCCCACTCCTCCCCTTATTCTTCTATTCGTCTTCCTCCTCCTCAAGCCAAAACCATCACCCCTTCTTCCCCTCCCCTCTTTAGCTCTCACAATTTCAGAGATCAGGATTTCTTGTTCAGGAGTTCTTCAAAAAGGATGCAAGGAAGATCTACACAATCAAAAGCCATCAAAGGAGAATACCACATTAACCATGGCGCTTCAACAAATCTTTAAATCCCAATCGAGACCCCTCTCTTCACTTTTTATTTTTATAAATTAATGCCTTTTGTTTGATCTTTACTCACGCTTCTTTGTTTGTGTAGTAACCAAGGATCCAAGTGCTCTTTATCCAACAATATAACAAGTGGGTTGCCAAATGATGTTATTTTGTTTCATGTGTTGATCACTTGTTTTTCCTTGTGTTATAGGTCTTGAGCATATAAAGATCAAAACTTAGAGACCGCTTGGCACAAGATGCAAGAGAAGACATGGCACACCAAAGGATTCTTCATCAAATCACAAACCTTCAACCAATCATTCTCTTTTCCTAATAGTTTTGTTATTTTTCCTAGTGATCTCTTTGTGCTAACTTGTTTTCCTTGCCTTGAATATCTCGACACCTCCATGGACACAAGGAAAACTAAAATTACTTTTAGAGAGATGTTACAACATGGAGTGGTGACAACTTTTATTAATTAATTAGTTTTTTAGTTTATATTAGTTTTAGTTTAAATTCTAGTGATGCCATGTAAGCAAGGGAGCATGGAGACCTAACCTCTCCATTGATCTTTTGTGTTGTAAAAGGCTATTATAATAATTTATGCTCATTATTTTATAGGTTTGTTGTGTTAGTGATAGCATGCAAATATATGATATATCGTGACTTATTTCTGCTATTATTTTAGAGTAAATTGCATGTTTCGTCGGATTTATTTGCCTAAATGCTTTACATTATTCAGAATCTTTACTTTTCCTTGGTTTTATTGAAATTTAGGGATTTTTCCCTAATATTGGTGGAATTTAGAAGATATGAAGATATGGGACGATTGCTCATGATAAGACAAAGCTACACGTCAAATTTCGGCTAAAACGGAGTTTTCTACACTCTTCACGGGCATGGCCGTGTACCCATGCACGACCGCGAAGGGATCGGCCGACTTTTTCATAACACGACGAAACGTTCACGAGCACACCCGTGAACACATACATGACCGTGAAGAGTAAGTTTTCTAGAAAATAACCTTCGACAAGCTGTTCACGAGCGTGTCCGTGCATCCATGCACGGCTGTGTATCGTCCCGCCAAATTCGATACTCACTCGGTTTTTCATTCGGTTCTTACTATTTTGGAGGCAGAATTTGCTGAAATTTTATGGAGACCTTCCTAACTGAGACACGGATGTTTTGGGATGAAATCATGCAATTTGGGCAAGCAGTTGAGGAGAACAAAGCAAAACAGCGAGACCTAGGGTTTTTCAGGCAATTTTCTGGCGATGAAAGGTTGTTCCGGCTGGTTTTCCTCCTTGTTTCGATGCTGAGGACCATGCTCCACCCTCTCCCATCAAGGATCTAGCTTTCCCCCGGGTTTGATTTGATTTGCATGAGAGATTTCATGTGTTTAACAATGTATCTTGTTGCATAACTTTTTTTCGGGGTTTAGGCATTGCCTACTGTAAGAATGTTAATTATTGCTGTTTGATCTGCACTTTATCTAAACTTATCTTTGTTCTTATTCATGTCTAGGAAGTTTTACTTCATGATTATGTAGTGGCTATGCATATTTATGTTTTAGATGTTGTGGGAAGGACTGTGAGGTGAACCACAATCATAGGATCCCATTAGACTGGATTTGTGATTTTGGCTACGAGAGTTATCGAAATCACCTGAGGAAACCTAATTCTTCACAAAACCCATTGGGTCCGCTTAACCCTGTAAGCCACAAGAGGTGGAGACTTGGGTTAAGTTGGATATCGGACCATGTCCTGAGAGGGAGCATGTCTATACCTTAGGAAGGATTACCTTAAGAACATAGGTGAAAACTTAC
This sequence comes from Costus pulverulentus, assembly GCA_027562315.1. NCBI lineage: Eukaryota > Viridiplantae > Streptophyta > Magnoliopsida > Zingiberales > Costaceae > Costus > Costus pulverulentus. The sequence goes on along the minus strand of JANTFE010023138.1, from coordinate 5,661 downwards.
TTAAAAATTTTAGCATTAACTTTCTTACATGCTTCAGTGTGGTGAAACCCAAAACCCCAATCTTCTCTCAAAGATCTCAAACCCTGATTGCTTTGCTTTTTGTTCTGCTTGCTTTTCACTAGCATTAGTTTACTTACTTGCATTAGGAATTTAGTGACACTCCTATGCTTATTCGATTGCCTAGCTATTAGTTAACTGATCAGTTAGTACTTGACCCCTAGTCCTCGTGGGATCGATACTTTTTATTATGCGATAGACCGTGCACTTGTGGTACGCACCTATCAAGTTTTTGGCACCATTGATGGGGACTAGGTTTCCAATGTTAACACGATCTAGAAATTGATAGACTAGGTTTTATTTATTTATTTTTATTTTCTATAATTTTTATTTCTTGTGGCTGAATTTTTCCTATCATCTAGAGTTCCTAAATGTTTTCATTTGATTAATGCTCATCATGCAAGATTCATTAAATATCTATCATGCATTGTTACCGTATATTTATTGTGATATATGTGGATGTATAGGTCATCTTTCTGATGAATGTCAATTGGGGACTCCATTTTCCATTCACCCATGCTCTAGTACTTATGAATTTATCAATCCTGCATTGTTACCATATGTTTCTTGTGATGTTTATAGAGTGTTAAGACATGTTGCTGATGATTGCCCCATTTTGAGCACTCCAACTAAACAGTTTAATGCTATCGGGACCTTCAGAAATCAAAACGATCCCTACTCGAACACATAGAATCCGGGATGGAGAAATCACCCGAATTTCTCCTACAAGTTTAAGCAAGGACAAGTCCCTCATGAAAATTTTTCTAATCCAAACTCTTCTTCTACTTTTAGGACTCCTCCCAGAATGCAATCTCCATTTGTCAATCAAGGACAGCCAGACCCACCTCACAGGTGAAGTCTAGAGTTGATGCTGGAAAGGTTTCTTGCAATATAGACTAAGCAACATGACGATTTTAATGAGTCTCTTCGCCAGCTGACTTTGGAGGTGGATTCCATTGCCACACACTCAAAAATATTGGAGACCTAGATTATCCAGCTCGCCCAGCAAACCATCTCCAAAGACAAACCCATGGGAGGGTTAGAGGAGCCTCAAGTAAAGAGTAGTGATTTCAGTGAGGGTGAATTGGGGAGTCATTTGGATAAGAATAAATTAAACACTGATATCATAAATGTTGATGAATAGGAACCAGTGTGCATTTTACTGCATCCGTCTAAACCACTGATTCCTATTCCCCAATCATTGATGATTAAAACTGATAAGTGGTTTAGGTTATGATATAACTTAGAAACATTGAATAAAGTAGTTGAGAAAATTCATGTCCCTCAAATCAATTAAGATTCATTGGAAATTTACATGATTGATGATGATGATGAAGAGATGCCTGAAATTGATATTCAAGTAAACTCTCAACTACATGACTTACATCCAGCTATTGATGCCGAAACGGCATGACCTTTGACACTTGACAATATCAACCATGAGGTATGTGAAAATCTAAAATTTGAATTTAAAGCTATCCCAAGATTGCGAGTGTTTAATATGACAATGATCAACTTTATAGTGAAACATATAATACTTGTTTTGATGAGAATGTTTTCAGGACGGCAAAAAGGCAGGCGACTATATGCACTTTATTATGCTAGTGACCCACCAGCAACACCATAATCTTCAAGTATTAGTCAAGCTAGTGACCTTAAAGAAGCGCTTGTTGGGAGGCAACCCAACCACTTATTTAGATTTCTAGTTTCTTATTTATTTTTGTCATTAAGTCTTTGTAGTTTTTTAAATTTTCTTTCGTATCCATGCTTTTTAGGTTGTATCCAGCTGATGAAAATTTTTCTAAAATTTTTCAAGTACTTACGAGCCATTCACGGTCGCACCCATGTATCCATGCATGGCCGTGAATGTCTCGCAACATTTTCTACACCCAGCGTGTTGTCATTGACGCAAAGCACAGATTTGCAACCTTGAGACCGAGGTAGAACGCTAGGGATGAGTATAGTCCTCTCTTCTAGAGTCTATTCATGAGCTTCAGGTGAGGTTGCATCAATACTAGGGATGAGCACTTTGGTTTCACTATCACTCAGTCAGCTTTCTATGTTTCTAGTAGTTTATTTCAGTTGTTAGTTTTCTTTTCTAATTTTGTTAGTTTTCTTTTGTTAAATTGTCATTTCCCTTTTTACATGTTTTACTTTTCTAGCAGTTTCAACATCTTAAGTGTCTGCCCTACCCCGTATCTATGACATATGCTTTGCCTTTGGGGATTGATTTGTTCTTTGAACACTTGATTTATTGAGATGCGAATCTTGCATGCCACGTTGTCTATATTGGTTATAGTTTGCACACATAGCTTTTTGTTTGGTGCAGTTGAAAGATTAATTAACTCAATTAATTATTACTCATTCATAAGAGGTGCACTTGTTTTATTTATCTTCACCTTGAAATACATCACATGTGACACACCTATTTGCATCTTGCTTCATAATTCCATGCTTATTTGTACACCTTATCATGGGAATCAGAAATAATAATAGTGGTACCGAAGTGTACTTGTACATTGCACTTGTACTCCTACTTGGTACTATTCATAGCATTACAATAGCAAAAGGGATGATGGTACCTAAGTTCATTGTTCATCGTACTTGGCACTATCCCCAGAGTACAAAATAATAGCAGTGGTACCGAAGCCAGGATGTGCTCATTTCCATGGCTTGGCATTGTTCTAAAGAAAAAAAAAAAGATGCACCACAAAGGGACTATGTGGCACCAATGCTATTTTCCCATGATTTGAGGTACAATTATCTCATTTGTGAATGCTTGATCAAAAATTTCATTTATGTGTGATGCATGGTAAAGATCGTTGGTATTGTTAACTTTGCATATTCGAATGAATGGTATTAATAATATTTGACTTAATTTGCTTTTGACACTGCACCATAACTTGAGGCTTGCTGTGATTGAACTATAACCTTGTTAGACTTACTGAAGTTGTTCGACATTCTTTATTTCATTTTATCACTGTGTTCTAGACAATTCAATTGCTTAAGGACAAGCAAAACTTTAAGTATGATGTATTTTGATAGCATGCAAATATATAATATGTCATGACTTATTTCAACTATTATTTTAGAGTAAATTGCATGCTTTATTTCATTTGTTTGCCTAAATGCTCTACATTATTCAGAATCTTCACTTTTCCTTTGTTTCACTGAAATATAGGGATTTCACCTTAAAATTGGTGAAATTTGGAAGATCTGACGATATGGGACGATTTCTCATGATGAAACGAATCTACATGTCAAATTTCAGCTCAAACGGAGTTTTCTACACTCTTCATGGGCATGGCTGTGTACCCATGCCCGGCTGAGTATGAGCCAGCATTCGCAAACTGCACCGAGACGTTCACAGGCATGCCCGTGCACTCATGCATGGCCGTGAAGGGATCAGCTGATTTTTCCATAACTCGATGAACGTTCACGGGCACACCCATGAACATATACATGGCCATGAAGAGTATGTATTCTAGAAAACAACCTTCAACGAGCCGTTCACGGGCCTGGCCGTGCATTCATGCACGGCCATGTATCGTCCCACCAGATTCGACACCCGTTTGGTTTTTCATTCGGTTCTTACTATTTTGCAAGCAGAATTTGCTAAAATTTTATGGAGACCTTCCTAATTGAGACACAAACGTTTTGGGATGGGAATCATGTAATTTGGGCAAGCGGTTGAGGAGAACGAAGCAAAATGGCAAGACCTAGGGTTTTAAGGTGATTTTCTGGCGACGAAAGGCTGTTCTGGCTAGTTTTCCTCGTTGTTTTGATGCTGAGGACCATGCTCCACCCTCTCCCATCAAGGATCTGGTTTGATTTGATTTACATGAGAGATTTCATGTGTTTAACGATGTATCTTGTAGCATAGCCCACTGTAAGAATGTTGATTGTTAATGTTTGATCTGCACTTTATCTAAACTTATCTTTGTTCTTATTCATGTCTAGGAAGTTTTAATTCATGATTATGTACTGGCCATGTATATTTATATTTTATATGTTGCGGGAAGGACTAAGAGATGAAGCACAATCATCGAATGCCCTTAAACTGGACTCGTGAATTCGGCCACGAGAGTTGTCGAAATCACACGAGGAACCCTAATTCTTCACATAACCCATTGGGTCCCCTTAACCCGGTAAGCCACGAGAGTAGGAGACTTGGGTTAACTTGGATATTGGACCGTGTCTTGAGAGGGAGCGTGTCTGTACCTTAGGAAGGATTACCTTAAGAACATAGGTGAAAACTTATTTAAAAATTTCAGCATTAACTTTCTTGCATGCTTTAGTGTGGTGAAAACCAAAACCCTGATCTTCTCTCAAAGATCTCAAACCTTGATTGCTTTGCTTTCTGTTCTGCTTGCTTTTCACTAGCATTAGTTTACTTGCATTAGGAATATAGTGACATTCCTATGCTTATTCGATTGCCTAGCTATTAGTTAACTGATTAGTTAGTACTTGACCCCTAGTCCTTATGGGATTGATACTTTTTATTACGCGATAGATCGTGCACTTGTGGTACGCACCTATCAGTTAGCGTGTTTGTAATTGCTCACGATCTCCATTGCTTCCATCATAGTTGGATTAATGAAGAACGGGAAGGTCGGCCCCATCAATTCTCAAAGGCTGTGAGGTGAGCACTATTTAGGATATTGTCATTAATTTCTTTTCCTATAATTGCATGTGTAGATTTACACTTTATAGAATTGCATGTGTAACGTTGAGTTTTAAAATAAAATACAAAAATATATTTTCAAAATGCACTAGTTTAATTCCGGGTTTCAATATTTATAAAATATAAAAAATAATTTGTAAAATCATTGTTTCCATGTTCTTGCCCACCTCATGCATTCCACCCTACATCACTTGAGTTGGATAACACTATTTCCTAGGTATATACGCTCAGTCATACATCTATGGAATGGGCCATTAGATTATTACACTTCCTTTAGCATGAAGGGGCAAATCCTTTATTGATCGTTCGTACTTTACATTTGACTTATCACATACTAAATGATAATCGATATGACTCCCTAGTTATATAAAAGTGATAGATTGTATCAAAGCATATCACTCGTCATATGTAAAATGCTAATGACCTTAAGTTTAAGGACCAATTCACCTTCTATCACATGTAAACTTGACTTGTGACACCCAAGTCATAGATTTATAGTGGGTCAATCCAATACATCCATCAGTTGATATATTCATGAGTTTGTGTTGATGTCTAGCATCCCACCGACCCACATACTACTCTTACATGTATCAAAGTTGTCCCTTATCCACTAAGACACTTTAACTAAAGACTAAATTATAAGATTGAATATGCTCAATATTTAGGGACAATATTATGTTATCTTATATATCAATACAAGCGTAGTGATCAACATGATATTGATAATATTTTTATTATTTAACATGAATGAAATGTTATGATTAATTACTCTTTAGAATATACACACAAACAATATGTAACTACATGGGTGTAGTGAAGGGTCCCCTTCCATGGGGGAGCGCAAGCAAACAAAATCCCTTTCAAGAGGGGGGGCGAAAACCTTAAGGGGGTGGCGCATCACCATAGCAAGCGGAAGCAAA
>JANTFE010023137.1:0-13966 GCA_027562315.1 Costus pulverulentus | reverse complement strand
TTGCAAAAATAAAACAATCCTATCAATGACAAATGAAAAATAGCTCGGCAGCATCAATGCTCCGCAAGATTTTCTTACTGTCATCCATGTCCTATTTCTCTGGAGCTCATGCATATTTTTGCAAATATCAGTCTCACCATGCAGTATAAAATACCCATGTACGGAAATAGACAATATATGATTTGGTAATAAAATTACCTGAGCCTGAAGACGAAGGGTTACTTCTCTTCATCTCTTTCTGAGGATGTTTGCAGTCTTTGCGCCAATGACCCTCCTGGCCACAGTTGAAGCACTTGTTATCCCTCACCCTGCCTTTCTTCAGTGCCTTGGCCTTGGACTTGCTTTTACCCCTTTTCCGCTTCTTACTGTCCTTGGAGACTATAAGAACGGACTTGTGTTTGGACCTGACCATTTCCTTCTCGGTCGCTTCCAGCAGTTTTAGCAGCTCCTCGTGAGTACAAGCTATTTTGTTCATATTGAAGTTAATGATAAAAGAGCTATAACTCGGAGGCAGCAACTACAGGATAAGGTCCGTAGCCACATCCTGATCCATCGGGTGTCCTAGCCTAGTGGGATGTGACAAGTACCCAAGCAACTTGAGTACATGTGGTCCCACTAGAGCACCTTCAGGCATCTTGCACTAAAAAGCAGCCTTGGATGTCTCAAACCTTTCTGTTCTAGCCTGCTACTCAAACAGTTGCTTTAGATGCGTGATGATCTGAAATGCATTCTGATCCTCGTACTGCATCTGCAACTCTGACGACATCATGGCTAACATAAGGCAGCCAACATCCAAGGCGTTATCCTGATGCTTGCGAAAAGCTTCCCATTCAGTCGTGCGGGCTGAGAATGACGGTTGAGGAGGAAGCGCTTGCTCTAAGACATACAGCTTCTTCTCCTGCTTGAGGATTATCCTCAAGTGCCAGTACCAGTCCATGAAGTTAACTCCAGTTAACTTCTCCCTCTCAAGGAAGGAACGGAATGACAGTCTGCTGTTGTTATTGCTTGTAGAAGCCATCTACAATACAAACAAGAGCAGATCAGTATCACATTTCAATCATTTATTCTGGCCTTTTATAAATGATTGTTTCTCACTATTTTATTCGAATCAATAATCCTCAAAAATCGATCGAGAAGTCGCCCGACTTCCTTAGTGAGATGGGATCCTCATTTCGTACACGGCCTTGCGTCCCACGAGGGTGGGATGTACTGCACAAGGTGATGCATGCTTCCTGAGGTAGGCTCACCGGCCAATTGCTACTCGGCAATTCCCCTTCTCAAGACCGTTCAGGCACTTTGTGTATAGCGAGGGCTGGATATAGCACAAAGTCCTAACCTCTTGAGGCTGCCTCTAGAAATTTCATCATGTGAACCACCACATATGAAAAATCCTAGTCAAGTCCGACCTGACCGTTATACCCATGGCCAACAATTTCCTTGCGAAAGGCACGTCCAGAGTTTTAACTGGACTGGGGAAATTATTGTCACCATACGCCTCCTGAAGATAGATGGGTGTGTCCCACGAGGGTGGAAACAGTGCATAGCACCATCGATCGACAGTTTGACGAGGGTTACGCGTCAAAAGGCTAAGTAACGGGACTTGATATAACTTATCGAGGATTTTTGTGGTCTCGGCACGACGGCTTTTTATCTTATTCTACCAATACAGCCATGCAATCCTATGGTGGAATAAAACAAAGCAGTAAAGGCATGTTGGAACAGAAATAGTAAATATGATGTGATCAAAGCCTAAAACATGGGTAACAAGCTCCTAAACCTAGTCCTAGCCACCTAGCACTACCAAGGGCAATGAGCCATGGGCCCATGCCAACAAGTCCTTATCTCATCCCTGAGTGCCCTAAGGGCTCTGCTCCAATGCCCCGAGGTGCGCCACCTAGGTCTTCAGCTCCATGGGTCAGCTCGCGAACCCCAAAGGATTATCGATGCCACTTGCAATCCCTAACTTGTACGGATTAGAGCAATCACCCAGTCCATGCCCCGAAATCTAGATACAAGTCTCACATCGTGGGACTATCCCATGAATATGAGGAGAAATAAATTCTCACACATAGGGTCTATCCCCATGTGTAGAAACCAAAATCATGACTTTCATAAGAGCGAGAAATAACAAACCTACTATTTTTCTACACATAAAACATGGCATAAAGATTTTTAAAAATTTCTATGACATGTGCATGCTAGAAAAAACCCATACACTGATTTATCTCGTAAGTTGGCTCTGATACCACTGTTGGGAATCCTCGGGCTATAAGAAAATGAAAACAGTGGAAGCGAGCCCGAAACGAGATTCCTAATTCAACAAGGACCAACTTACGAAGAATACAAGGGATGTGATAGGGGCAGTACCTTATCGAGCAATTCCAGGAGCTGCCGACGATGAAGACGCGCAAGGGCCCGTCCTCTGCAATCGCGCACACACGGACTATCTCGAGATCCCTCCAATCTCCCCTCGTGGTGCTAGCCTCGGGATATGAGATCCACGCCTCTTGTCCTTCTCAACTTGCGCCTATGCCAAGGAGAAGAAAGGGTGTTGGCGACAAGGAGTGGGTAGCACTGCCACTTATCCCAACCTTTGATGCCGAAAAACTTTTATTGTCGTCACCTCCTAGACCCTCACGTCAAGGAGCAGAGGGGAGGCGACAACTAGAGACAAGAGAAGAGTCTGGTGCAAAAATCTCCCAGGCAGGCCTCTCTATTTATAATAGCAGAGCCAGACACACAATGGAGATTTTTCCCATGTGGGACTATGTATTGGCGCCTGTACTGGTATGAGAGGGCATGGGTTCAAATCCCACTCTCAACACCACGCCAATTTAATTCCACAATGAATAGGGGCCTACTAAATTCCACAATTAAACAAGACAGTGTCTCGGGTTCGAACCTTCACAAACACAATTAATGTTTAATTGCAAATTTGCACCTACGCATATTCTCTTGCTGATTTTATTTTATTCATGTGACTAAAGTGCCAAGTCTAAACTTGCACCTAGACCCTTGTTTAACTCAATTTAACAACTCAGGTCAACAGAGGTCAAACGTGGTCCACTAGAGTCAACTAGTGGTCAAACATGAACTAAAATAAAATATCATCTCCTCTATAAAAGTTTCAATGCATCAGCTCCCCAAAATGATCCGAATCACTCAATGATTCGATCATAGGCTAAATGATCAGTACGGAATCTCTGACGTCTAGGTGTGCGACCCTGTAGGTTCTTCAGACATTGGCAGTGATGATTAAATTATCACAAGCAATGAGTGGCACCTAGCAGTACATCATTGCTACCCAAGTCATCAGAATGGTGTCATCATCGACATCCCCTAAAACTGTGACAAAGTACAAGTGTAGGCTTGTCCTTTTGCCAACTGATGTCTAGATTGGGCAAGTGTGTCACACTTGTTAATCCCAATAATATGGCATGAATAAATCAGGTTCTCACCTGGGTATGGCCATACACTTTCAGTCATCCATATAGGGGCGCCATGGACAATCAAGCTTCCCCGTAAGGAAGGGGCAAATCCTCTATTGGCACATTGAATCTCTGATACGGTTTATGACATACCCAATGACAACCGTTATGACTTCCCTTTTACGGCGAAGCGTTAGGTTGCATCAAAGTACATCAATCACTATATAGAGATAACAATGCCCTCAAGTCTAGGACAAGCGCAACTCTGTCACTGTGATATTGATCTCGTGACACTGAGATGAATCCTCACGGCGGATCAATCCAATATATCTCCCTTGATATACCTATATGCCTGCGTTAGCAACCCGTGCTCAACCAACGCATATACTAGTCTCAAGCGAATCATAGCTGTCTCATATCCACCATGATTCTCGACCAGGGATAAACACAGAGACTAGATAAAATCTATCTCTTAGGGACATTGTATATGCAAATGTACATATGCGTAGATGTACAAACTTGCATGACAACGACAATGCTAGGATAACTCATCTATCAACTAGATGTGATACACATATCCCAATGGACCATCCTGAGGTCCTAGGGCATAAACACTAACCCTCGAGATCCTCTTCACTCCGCGCCTAGTGCTAGCCTTCGGGAGGAAGATTCTGTCACCTATGCTGATATCCTCTTGAACTTGCACCCGTGAAAGTTTCTATGTTATTTTATCTATGTGCATAGAAAAACTCATGGTCCATGAAGGATTCACGGCCTCGATCGTGAAACTTTCTGTGAACTTCTATACTTAGCCACAAAACTCCCCTTTGAACGCAAAACTCATAGCCTGTGAAAAACTCACGGCTGTGACCATGAATCTTGCGTCTAACTCTGTTTTTACTCCAAATTTCACGTGTGACTTCATAATTTTCTCGGGAACCATGCTATGGCTTCAAAACTTGCAAAATCCATTATTTTTATGCCATTTTACCTACATTTTCATAAAAATTAAAAAAAGTGAAGATTTCATACCAAAGGAAGTAAAAACACTAAAAATTAGTATAAAATCATACAATTAAACCTAAATATCATATAAAATACAGGCAAAAATATGATGTAAATGCAACTCATCAACTGCCCTCGCCTAGGAGAATCCAAGTTGTTGTACCCCTTAGGTAGTCCTACCCACTAGGATCGATCTGACCCTTAGTGCACATCTAGTGCTTGTCCACCACTCACTTCGGTTGCCCTTGGGCACGGTTGAAATCATGGATGCCGCTAGATGCCTGGGTCAATGCCTTTAGCTTGCACACACACTACCTAACACTATTTTAACTATTGTGCTCATGATGCTGCTTGGGAAGTTCTCGTTGCTCACATTACTACTTAGGAAGTTCTCGTTGATGGTTGCAAGGTGTTCGAGCACTTAGCTGGTTGCCATGATGCCAATGTCATTGCCTTGCTCTAGGAAGCTACCATACATAATAAGTTGCGGTGCCAATGGCACTACATGGGCCATGCCACCACTCACGTGCACACCAATGTCAGTTGGCCACCTATCACCACTAACTCGGCGTTGGGCATCATGGCACCATGCCGCTAGCCATTGCACCACTTACTTTCATGTGCTTGTGCCACCGCATGCACGCACTTCCACATCAATTTTGCACCATGTCCATGCTACCACTACCACCAACTCCTAACCCCGCCCATGCCTGCCGCAACAACTCTTGACTTGGGCTCATCCTCATGGCTTATGAACTTGGCTAGGATAAGGTGTACCTTGAGTCCTAGCCACGCACCATCATATATTATGGCTATGTGGTTAGGCCAAGTGACGCAGGACGAACGTTTAGGATGCTGGAGAAGAGAAGAAGAAGAGAAGAGAAGAGGGAGAAGAAAAGAAGAAACCCTTAGCTTAGCAAGCTAAGGGGGAAGAGAAGAACTACATTACCCTAAACCTAACCTCCCAAGGAGGAAGACAACACACCAACCAAAAGGTTTCCAAAAATATTCTTAACTTCTTAATCCAACATGAGAATTACATTAGTTTTATAGCCTTTTCCCCTCAACGGATACATGGTCTTCCAAGTTAATCTATGGTTCTTATCTCCTTTGATGGGATCAGATGGAGAGGATGAAACCGTCGCTTGGATTCCTTTTCTTGTGGACAAAGTAATTGCAGGTACATTCTTCTTGGCCGGGTTTGCAGCGCATGCGTGAGCTACTCGTTTGCTTGCAAGAGAAGTTGATGCTGATTGGCTCCTTGCGCAGGTGGAATGCTGAAAATGGGTGGCATTGAGAACTCTGCTGAAGATCAAATTGCCTTGGTTGCCGATTGGAGATTGATGCTAGCTGTCACCTGGAACTTTCATTGACCTTTTGGAGTTTGATGCTGCATGTAATGTTGCCTAGAGTTGATTTTGACTTGACTAATCCTACTAAAGTAAAGGAAATGCAAACCTAAACTACTTGCAGCCTTAACATATTTAACTAGAAATTTAAAGTGCTCAAAGGAAATAAAACCTAAACTAATCCTAATTGCAACAAAATAAAGCGAAAGTAAATATAATTAAGTCCTCTAAGATGTCCCTACATCACCAAGCTACCTCGATGTTTTCCATGCACACCAAGTCATCAGGGCCTTTGATTTCACCCACCCTTGCTACCACTTAGACAAAGGAAAGCATGCTTCCCATAGCTCTGCACACACATTGTCGCACACCCAAGCGTCCGAGGTGCGCCCCTATGCGCTCCACGTGCACTATGCCTCTCCCACCTAAGCCACATCGTGCCTAGATGCTACCCCGTGCACCCTAACGACTTGGTGCTACCTTTGAACTCTACCCATCCTATGCCTCATAGGGACAGTGCATTACTAAGGAAAGCTTATCAAACCTCTAATTTACACAAGTGTTGACTAATGAGTTACATTTACATAGCATTTTCTACTATATTTTACATGTTTATTCGAGCTTAATTATAGGATTTTATACCATTTTATGATATTTTTCTCTTATATTATATAGAATCTTCACTTTTCTATGTTTTTATGCAAATACAGATAATAGTACTAAAAAATGAAGGATTTAATGAGTTTTGACATCACAGAATGATTCATGATGAAGAGATTGTATCTCAAATCTGAAGCAAAACGGAGTTTGGTGCGAAATATTCACAAATGCAGCCATAAGTCTACTCACGAACTGTGAATACATTGCAGTGCAGAAAGTAGGATTATGCACCGAGGCATTCATAGGTGTGGCCGTGAGTCCACTGACAGGCTATAAAAATTATCGCCAGTAGCGGTTTTTCACTCGATTCGAGGCTGAATCGAGCTAGAATTTGGAGAAAACTTAGGAGAACCTTCCTAAGAGAGTCCCACATGGATTGAAATATAAAAGGAAAGATTTTGAATTGAATTAAGGGGGACTTTCAGAACGAATTTGCAGAGGTGGCAGCTAGGGCAAAAGACTAAGTTCTATGTGATTTCTGAAGTAATGATCACGCAAAGAGGTTGGGAATTGATTCTAACTTCATCTCCTAATCAAAGAGAAGAGTTATTCCTAATTTTCTAGTGCTTCCTTGTGATTTGTTTGAGTTTTTTATGTTGAAATCAAAATATTACATGTTTTTATTCACAAACATGTTAGCTTAAACTCTTATTTTGGGATTTGGGCATAATCCGTTGATGATTCTATGAATTGATTTGTATATTTCTCTTTGTTTAAGAATTGTAGTGTGTTGATTTGATTAGAATTGTGTTTCACTTTGTATAATTACTCTGGCCAAGTGTTATTATGTTTTAGACATCATGAGATGATCCGAGAGGTGAATCGCGACATCATAACTATTATTTTCAAACTTGTGTTTTCAACCAAGAGAGTAGGTTGAACACATTCGAAGGATTTTTATGATTTATGCAGAGCTTAAAGGGCTTAATTACGACAATTGCCACAAGATAGGAGCCCTTTAAGATTAGAAACTCGATTCCTTTAAATTTCCTCCTGCTATAATTAATGTCATTTTTTGTGAAGTTGGTGGTATTGCAGGTCATGCTTCCGTCAACTATCAATTCCTTGCTTCTCTACAAAATGAACCACTTCAATATCAGTTTAATGCCTTAGATAGCTATAACTAGGAACAGGTCAATGATCCTTATTTGTCTACCTACAACTAGGGCTGGAGGAACCACCCTAACTTCTCATATAAAAATAATCAAGGGTATGTTCTTCAGCCTAATAACAGGCAACCTCCAAGGTTCCAACCTAGATAACCCAATTAGCCCCAGAAGTCTAACCTAGAGGCCCTCTTGGAACCTTCGTTGTTGCTTAGAAAAAGCAAAACGAAGATGTCTTTGATGCTATCAAGCATCTAACATCTCGAGTGGATGCCTTATAACAAGATGTTAGAGGGCTAGATAGCTCAGCAGGCAAGCACTTCCACTAGGCCTACGGGTAAACTTCTGGGACAACCTGAGATGAATCGTAGAGAATAATGTAATGCCATTACCACTAGGAGTAGTAAAAATTAGATGAGCCTAGGGTACCAGATGAAGAGCCTATAGCTATTAAAGACTTACCTGAGAATGACCAACCTGAGAAAGAGACACCTATAGTGAGTGAAAAAGAACAGGCTTATGTAGGTCCTCCCGCATATAAATCACCTATTCCTTTTAATCAAAGATTGGCAAAGTTCAATCTTGATAAACAGTTCAGCAAATTTCTTGAGTTATTGAAAAAGTTAAATATTAATATTCTTTTTATTGATGTTTTGTTCCGGATGCCAACTTATGCAAAGTTCTTGAAAGACATTCTATCCAACAAGCACAAAATCGAAGAACATGGCACTGTGGTACTAATAGGTATTAACAGAGGAATGCAGCGCTATAATATAGAATAAAATACCTCAAAGTTGGAAGATCTCGAAAGCTTCTCTATCCCTTGTCAGATTGGGGAGATGTCTTTCGAGCATGTCATATGTGAGTTGGGCACAAGTATAAGCTTGATGCCCTTATCTATATGCAAAAAGATTGACATCGAGGATATAAAATCGATGACAATCTCACTTCAAGCTTGCCGATCGCTCTACTCAACAACTCGTGGGAATTTTGGAAGACGTTCCAATCAAAGTCGGTAACTTCTTTATTTCAATCAATTTTGTAGTTTTGAACATGGAGGAGGATTCGAGGTTACCACTCATCTTCGGTAGACCATTTCTAGCACTAAAGGAGCAGTTATCGATGTCAAGAATAGAAAACTGACATTAAATATCAGTGAGAACAAAACAGAATTTGATTTATCTGTAAACATAAAGAAACCTTCTTTTGTAGGGTCTTGCTACAATATTGAGGTCATGGATAGTGCGGTAAATCGTAGCAACACCACCCAAATTAATAAGGATCCTTTGGAAATTTATTTTATGAATGATGAAAATGAGATTATGGAAGATCACTGTCACGCCCTAACAGGTATTGGGCCCCGGCCAGTAGCCCACCTGTGGCACATGACAATTGGGCCTGCTAATCTAGCCCGGCCCAACACTATATACATCAAATCAACAGTAATAAACCCAACGTACATACATATATCAACATCCGTCAACATCGACGTGGTACAACAACCCAGCTGCATGGCCAACATCATTATACAATGATATAGCAAGCTAGAACAATATACAAAATGTAAATATAATTATTACCGGGAAGTCATCTACATCTATCTATCTATGACCGATCCGCACGCAACGGACCCACACCAGAACCTAAAATAAAATGCAAAGGCTGGGGTTGTTAGCCAGAAGGGCTAAGTAGGGATTAAGTACATGGTGCAGTAAGTACTAATGGAAGACGTGCCAAACATACATACAACAAAACCTATCAAGTGCACCAAATATGTACTTTAGAAACCATGATCAATTATCATAAAGGTACAACAGCACACCAAATAATACTGAGCTGTGGGCCAAGTCATCCCCTATAGACACGCACTCATATCTGAGTGGTCCCCAGTGTCAGCTCGCACACTGCAGACAACTGCTCGTCAACAGTCCGCTGGTACTGCGTCTAGTACCCTATCATACCCATGCATAATAGCACAACCATATGTAAATAGCAAATATAGTCTACGAGGTCATCCTCCATAGAACTATATGGGTCTGGCCCCAAAACACGTCCGACTGGCACTCCAGCGCCACCAATACGGCCTGAATCACAATGTACCGTACAAGGTACGTCCAAATAATAATACACAACATGTGCTAGAGAGCACGCATGCAGTATAATAGCGTGAAATCCCAATAAAATGGGAGAAGGAAATATCATGCGATGAAATATAAATAGACAATCATATCATGCTCTATGGAAATAACAGTTCAATGGAAACTGATGTCAAAGAGTAAATTAGCAGGGCGCCCCTAACTAAGCGGTAATGCCCAACCATAAGATGCCTCTTAATCAAGTGGTAGGCACCTTGATCAATGTACAGGAATAAAGATCCCTACCTGCCACTGTAGGTCTGACTAATCCTGCACCCGGATCAATAATATCACATACGTCTGAATCTACAATCCTCGTAATAAAATGAAATATGCAGGTATTAGTTTTCCCATTTATACTATATTACAATCCATATATTTATTTATTCATTTTAATTTATTTCTTATTTTCCTTTAATTACGTTTATGGGTCTGTTATGTTCGTATGTGCAGCTTGTTCGTCAATTATGCATAAGTAGATATTATCGTATCCTAAACATGCATTTGTCTAACTGGTCCGTTATGTTAAGCACGTGGGGTTCGTTGCATAATTATGTATATGGTGGGTTAGATACTAACCTAGCGCACAGCACATGTGGACATACCACCAGTAGGGTCGAATGGTTGTATCGGAAGTTCACTGGAGGATCACCGGAAAGTTCGCCGGAGGATCACCAGAACAGTACTTCGTCCCCGGCGCCAGCAGTTACTAGTTCTAACAGAAATCAGCCGTGACAAAAATCCGTCGAAAGTGGGAAATAGAAGGTTGTCAGCCTCACCGGAGCATCGCTGGAGTTTCACCGCGACTCATCGGAACACACCGAAAGGTCGTCAGAATGGGCTGGGAGTCGCAGTAAATACTCAGCAATACCCCGCTGACATTTCCAAAGCAATTTGATGAGTTTTGAAGGAGTTTCGAGGGAGAACGAGGATGCCAGAGTTAGGGTTTTGGCGAACCCATTTCTAGCTCATCTCACCGGTCGGAGGGGTCAAAGAGGAAGGGAATGGTTCAGGAATCTTCGCTGGAGTCTTCGGAACCCGTCGCCAGTGGAGGAGAGTCACTGGACGGTGGTGTTCGCCGGGATCCCATGAAGGAGAATGGCGAGATCGAAAGGCCGAGAGGCGTGAGGAAAGAACGGGAAGCGGGTAAGGAAGAGAGAAAAAGGGAGAGAGAGAAGGGGCTCGGTCATGCGTGAGAGAGAGGGAAGAGAGTGTGGGGATGGGATGGGACAAGAACGTCTTATCCCATCAATCCATTTTAATTTTTTTTGTATTAAAACGTTACGGATGTAACATTCCTCCCACCTTAAAAGAATTTGGTCGCCAAATTCAACACGAGAATTAGCATTACGCAGGGACACAAATTACACGATTACCATCACATGTTGAACTTTTCTCTCTTAGGGAATAAGCATGGACAAGTATGGGTAATCTTATATCCAAGCTCCTACATAGTCTCGCTTTCTTGATATGCCATGGGTCCAATGTATTCCAATATCTCGAATAGACCATTATAGCGATGAGACAACTTACCCTTATACCGAAATATAGCCGTTGGGTTCTCACTAACCAATTCATTTCATTTTCTTTATCAATTCTAATTTTAAATTAATATCTCCATGTTATGATTTTTAATTTGCCCATTATAGATTATATATGTCATTCAATTATGCACATTATTTTAACGCTTTTAGAAGTTTAGGGTTGTACTAAAACCCAATTATTTCAGTCTATCATATTACCATATTTTTATTAGTCTATTTATACTTGATGACGTTCTAGATGTTGCATGACTATCGTTATCTACATACCTCAAGTTTATCTAATTGTCATCAAACAACATGAACAATTACCATTAAATATCTATTTTAGTATCTCACCAATTATGAAATCTTTGTTTTTCACCTGAGTGTAACTAACATAGCTTATTAATTCTAAATTACTTTGTTCTATTATTCATCTAAAGTTGTCTTAATAGACCTTGTATGATTACCTATAATTAATCATCACAACCCAAATTGTTTTGCTAGCCAACCTTGTACAATTGCATATAATTAATCCTCATAACCCAAATTATATAACTAGCCATATAGATGTAGGAAGATTATTTATTTACTTATTACCATTTACCACATATTAAAATTTTCTATAGTGTATCACCTTACTCCCAATCAGACTTAATTGGTGTTAATTATACATGGAATAGATTATTCAACTAGAATCATATTTAAATTAACTTGTTGCATAATTGCATACTCCCAAGTACTAATTAAAATAGCCACTAACTTATATCTGATTTCTTGCCAATAGATAGGCTTCCTTCTTCTTCTCTTGCTTTCTTTTATTCATTTATTTCATGTGCCTAGGAAGTGAAATACATGTCATCCATTAGAACAAATGTTTATGGCTAAAATTTAAGTGTTTTTCAGTCTTATTGTCTTCATTTCATGGTTTAGTAGTTGGTATCCATTAAAATTATGATGAGCAATTGCAATTATCAAATCTCATCTTGTGCACATTTTAGTTAGAAGGACTAGTTGAAGCTACTATGTTACACTTTTGAATATTGCTAATAATGTTTCTTATCAGGTTTCTTATTTTTTCAGTCTCTATGTAACACGAACTGAAATGACTCTTAATCTATGAATTGAAATTACTAGAAGGAATACTCACAGTGCGATCCTTGAGAATAGAAGGATCGTGACTCCCCGGTCTTCAACGGTCCTACTCTGATGGAAGGAGTTGCATCATTACAAGCAAACACAGACAAGCAAGATCCGCACATCCCACGGATTCATATTACAGATCAAGAATTAAGGGGGAGGTTAAGCCTCACAAATTCCCTTAACACTTTAACTAAGGAGAGGAGGGGGAAAAGAAGAGGGAACACTTGCGCCAAGGAGGTCTCCCAAAACTTGCGCCAACCTACAATCAATAGTTCAACTTAGTGTAGGAAAATGCTCTTGGGAAAAAGGAAGAAACATCACAAAGAGTTAGAGCACTTAGCTTTGATGGTTTCTTCAATTTTGCTCTTGGCCCCAAGTTTGCATCCACGCCAATGGTTTGAAGGAGTTTGCGTGCGCTTGGAAAGAACTTGAAGGTGATGGGGGATTAGAACTTTCGACTAGAGAAGAAGAGGTGAAGGGAAAGGGCTCGGCCCTTTAGAGAAGAGGGAGGTAGAAGGGTCTTGGCGACACAAGCACCATTGCTAACACTTTGAATTTTCAATCCAGGCAACTAATTCGACAGTGAGAAGAGGGCTACAATTTATAGGCTCAACAAGCCATGGGCAAGGGTGATGATTCACCCTAGGCGCAATTACAAAGATATGGAAGAAGTTAATGCTCAATTAAAACATTTCCTTTAGCAATTTGAATTTTGAATTCTTTCTTTGATGGAGCTTTCTTGTGGCCGAATCCTCTTGGTCTCTTTCCTTTTGTTGGCTTGATTCAAACGTTGAGAGGATTCTTTTGTGGATGAGTATTCGGTGGTCTCTTTCAAAACAAGGTGTGAACACATTTGTTCTCATTAATTCTCTCCCTGATTTGTGGATCTTGATAGAGGCGCATTGAAGGCTTGGCACAAATGGTAAGAGGAGGGCTGGTCCTTCCTTGTGTTGGGAAACCCCAGGGATTTTAAAAAATTTTACAGACAAGCACAGCGGAAACAATCCCCGAAACAGGCCAGTCCCAAAAACTGATGTAGGGGGGAAGCGTGTGATTTATTATACTAATTAAAAGTTCAATTATTTATTTTTTTGGGATTTTTGGAAAAGGTCAAAATTCAGAAATCAACTGAAAAATACAATAAGCAGACATAATTCCACAGCAGTAAAGATAATCATTTAGGAAAAATTGCTATACCCCGTAGAAAAATCCGTATGTCCAAAATTCGAACTGATTATACCAGCAAGTAGAACAACACTAGTTCTTTTGAATGACATGAAAAATAGATGATGAAGAGTTATCAACAATTTATAACGTTTGCAACAATATAGCTATTCAGATTGGTAAATTAACATAGCACAGAAATATTTCAGATTGCAAATTTTGCAATGCTTGTTAGATTGAACCGTTGAACTCGAACTCGCATCAACTAATCCAAATGAAAGTACAAGATGTGTGTTTCATTATCTAACCAAAGTTCAAGATACTTGTTGCACCAATTGCTTAGGTCACCTGCACAAATAACACTATTCAGATTAGTTGTGAAGACGAGACGAATGCAGGAGTTAAATCATTCATCAAACGTTGCTATGTCTTGTAGTATGTTCTGGTTCATCT
>JANTFE010023136.1:0-10947 GCA_027562315.1 Costus pulverulentus | reverse complement strand
GTTTTCTATGTTGAAAACCAAAACGCTTCCATGTGGTAAAGGGGGGCTTATCGAACTTCAATTGGCTTCTTGCAATTTTTTGCGTGCGAAGAAGTGGTGGACGAAGGTATGGAGCTCTCGGCCAAGCTTGATCTCTCATCATCCCTTTCCATTCGACAAGAATCCTTGGATGACTTGCTAGCACAAGGGACGCCAAGGAAGTAAGCGATCTTCATCCTTGTGTGTGAACTTTTGGAGGAGATCTAAGTTGCTCTCTTCTTCCAAGCCGACCTCCAAGGCAATGGCGTTGGTATGAATCTCCCTCTTGTTCTAATCAATCTATCAAAGTTGATTATATGAGCATATAAGCGATTGTATAGTTGAAACCCTAGCAAAATTTCATGCGCCCCCCTACATTAGGGTTTCATCTGCTTGCGCTCCCCCTCGAAGGGGACTCTTCAAAAACACATAGCATCTTTTCGATTCTGATTAATTTCTGCAGTAGTTTTCTTGACTATTCTGTTTAGCACTTTTGCTTCAAGTAATTAAGATGCTTTGATGAGTTTAAATTCTGATATTTCACTTGAAATTGGAAGTACATGTTTCATTCTATCTCTTGGATTTGTTGGTTTCATGAAAATATTTTACAATCATTCTAGGAAGCATGGCAACTTTCGGTAATTGAGTAACGTCTGTGCAGTTTTTCACTTAGAAATCTAAGTAGCCCTCTTTCTGTTGATACCCTAAATTCCTGACAGTTTTTGATCCTTTGATTTTTCATACGCCCAGAAAGAACAAGTTTTATTCTACCTTTAGGCTCTATCTATTTTCTTTATGGATCACTAAATCTTATTCTTGGGTATAGCTACTTTTTGTAACCGAATTAGTAGACTGCTCTGCTATCCTTGGACACCTACAGCTTCTTCTCTATATTTGCAGCACCTCTAGCCAGCCCAACCACCACCACTCCAGCTGCCATTGACACCACTGTTACCAGCCGTCGACACTGGATTATACCATCAGCAGCCTCTTACTTCTTCGACTGCCTCTGTTTCCATTGATTTTATTTATTTATTGCAGTAGGATCTTCATCTAGTGACTCTGATTTTTTTTATGCAGCATTATCTCTCGCAGCCCACCAGCCGATGACTTCGCCACCACGACTGTAGGCTCTAGCAGGCCACTGGAGACTACTCATCATCACTCTACTGTCGGCACCATCACCATCATTGCTAGCAGCTTTTCAGCTAGCATATGTTCCACCTCTACTTCTCGCCTACATCAGCTCTTTCCACCGGCACCCTCTTTGGACCTTCAACGATATCTCTGATTACCTCTTGAGAAAAATTTTATTTTTGCTATATAAGGGATAGTTTTTTGATCTGAGCCTTATGTATTTAAAATTGTGCAGGAAATTTTTAAGAAGGCACATCTTTGGACCCAACTGCATCTGGCCTGACGATGATTGAGCTTGCTATATAGTTTTGTGAATATTGCTTGCACTTTCTAGTGATCATATTCGATATGATTGTATGGTGTTGCTATTTGATTTGTTCACTTCTGAGATTTTTATTCGATGTCATTGCTTGAATCTGTCATTTTACACTTTTGACTATGAGTTTCATGCTTCACACCTTTTGCATTGATTTGACATATTTTGATGTTTAAAAATATTTTATGACTTGAATCCATGTGATGAGAGGTGTGTGGAATTTTTCTATGATGAATGTTCATGCATGCCGATACCTATGAATGAAGATATACCTATTATACTGAATTTATTTCTTCAATATATATCTACTTGTTGAAATTATGCATTGATTGATGCATAAGGTTTTGGGTACGTACATTGTTTGATGAATGAAATCTAAGAGTAAAGCATCTTTCTTGAATAAAATAAGCAGATGAGTATGATTGTTGAATTCATGTCAATTGATTAACCTAGTTGATGTTTAGTTTATCTTACTATTTGTTGGGAAGAAAGAATCCAAAATCCAAAAAGAGTGAGAGACTCCCCTACTTGTCACTGTGTAAAATTGACAGTGGTACCAAAGACAAGGGTTGAAGTCCAAAAGTGTGTATCTATGTGGGTACATACCATTAAAAAACAATAAAAAGAAAATTGAAGAAAAGGAAAATTTTGAGTGGAAAAAGATTTTGGATATCCTATTCCTGTAAACAAAGGTATGATAGAATTAAACTGAAACTTGGGTGAATTCATGAGACTGAGATTCTGCTTATTATGCGAGTTGCGAAGTTTTATTTGATCAAAGTTGTGGATCTTAAAGATCGATTTCAGAAGACGATGTATTTATCTAAAATTTTGTGTAACGATTAGTGGAATATTCATGAGTGATTATATTTTAGAAAATTTTTTTTTATAGAAGGTCATATTTTTCATAGCAGTGTTCTTTATTCTATTTATTTGCTTGAGGACAAGTAAAGTTTGAGCCTTATGTTTTTGATGACACCAAAATATATAGTAAATTTTGTGTCATTTGATAGGTATTTTTGTGTCATAATCGTACCCTTTTGTTTGTTTTTAAGCCTTATTTATCAAATATTGTGGAATCTACATCATTTCTTATTTTTCATATTTTTTGGTACAAAGTGCTATATTTTGATGGATTTTGAAGGAATTGATCGCACGAATGGATTCCAGACGTCGAAATGAAGCCGCCCATCAATTTTCATGCAAATTGGAGCAAGTTTGAAAAATTACACCCCCGGGTGTAATGAAAATTATAGTACCTCAATTTTCTACCCAGAAATTATGGCAGTGCCGTAATAAATATTAGGGTACTGTAATTTTGACCCAGAATTTACATAACCAAATTATGGCACTGCTGTAATGCTTTTTACGGCCGTAATTACTATCTAGACACGCGATTTTTTCGGGTCTGATTCTTGCACGGACGATTTCTAGAGATCCAGAACTCCAAATTGAGATCTGAAAGAAGCGGTGGACTCATCTCAATGAGGAGAAGAAAAAGAGATCAAAAGCCCTAATTTTTATAAATTATTCGGGGATCAATTAATAGAGGCATCTCTATGGTTTGGCAGCATGCCAAGAGGCGTAGAGGTCACCTCAGGCCATGAATTTTACACTGAAGTTTCGACTAGAAGAGGGGAGGATAACATAGAAGTTTCAGAGTGATAGGATCTTGATTGGAGGAGAAATCAATGAAAGAAGTGTCATAGGCATTGTTCACAGCGAGTTTTGAACCAAAAATTACGGCTGAATTTTCATTACAGTCGTGTTGTAACGTTATTTCTCCTTCTTCTTTGATTTATGACACTTTGATACTATGGTTGATTGTATTTTCTATTCCATGGTAGCTTAATCATATTTTGGGACATGGGAGAGTAATTCACTTTGATTTCTTATGACTAGATAACTTTAATTTTCGTCAGAATAGTTTTATTATGATGATTCAACTTATGTGATAGATTGCTCTATGATTCTCCATAGTTTTCTTTTTATCATGCATGATTCTAGAGTTTTCGCAATAGACTGAAAAGTGACTTGCTTGAGAACTTGGAACCCTAAAATTGAATAATAGGAACTCACTATAAGAAATTAGGTTAGTTCATATTTCTGATTTTAGAGTAATAATTGCCATGTTTGATAAAAAGAATCTAGGATTGAGTTATTTTGTCAAATGGGAAAATCTTGTGTGAAAGCAAGGATCGGAACGTTGGAAAACCATAAGTAGAACCTGTGTTGAGACTCGGATACACGAAAGTGATCCTTGAGATTCCACTTGAGATAATCAACTTAGAATTTGGATGCACGAAAGTGATCCTTGAGTTCTTTATTTGATGATTTACTTATTTTCAGTGTTGGGATAGATCTTGCGCGAAAGCAAGGATTGGTCCCTACATGATTGTCTGCACAAAAGTGAGATAATGCTTTTATGAAGTAAATTATATCTTTAACATAATGAAATTCGACTGACGACCTTTTATTCATATCTAGTCATAGAAATTAAAGCGGATGAATCCCTAGTCTCAGTTTCTCTCTCTGTTTATCTTTATACTCTTCCTATCATTTATTTGCATTATAATCAATTGCTTAGCTAGTAAGAATATAACTATTTGGTACTTAACAAAATGGTCTCTGTGGTTCGATATCTTTCTTTATTACTTCGAGTATCCGTGCACATGCAGATTACAACAAACAAAACAAGTTTTTAGCGGCAACACCAGAGATAAGTTTTTGTCTAGCTACTTGTTGGGATACAACTGAGGGTTTTTGAGGCCTCATCATTTTAGTTTTATCTTATGTCTAACATTACTGGCATGCAATTATATAGTGATAACATAACCATAAAACTTCACAGGCACGCTTTAGCAAGTAAGAAAAACGGAAAAGAGATCATGTGATCATAGCCCAATCAACACATTGAGCCGATCCATGACAAAAGGGGTTCAACTCTTGACCTAGGACACAAGCCCTGATGACACCAAAATATGTAGTATATTTTGTATCATTTAGATATCTTTTCATCCTAAATTGAGAATCTTTTGCTTATTTTTATACTGAATTTATCAAATATTGCAAAGTCTACTTCTATTTTGGTTTTTCATGATTTTCAGGTAAAAAGGCACTATTTTAAGGCATTTTCAAGCAAAATCAAATACATAGAAGGATTCCCAACATCAAGAAGAGATCACACAAGAAATTTCACGCAAAACGGAGCAAATCAGCCAAAATAGGGTAGGGCCGTAAATTATTTTACGGTACCGTATTATCAAGAACATGGCCGTATTTTTGTGATTTTCTGAACAGAAAAATTTTTGGATTTTATGGCACTGCCGTAAGAATTTACACGGCCGTATTTTCCAGCGCTTCAGACCAGAGAGTTCACCAGATTTTACGGCACTACCGTAAGGGATTTCACAGGCCGTATTTCCAGTCGTTTACGAACAGAGGGTTCAGCCAATTTTACGGCACTAGCCGTAAAACATATTATGGTGCTGTAATTCCCAGATGACATCAGATCAGAAGCTTCAACCGATTTTACGGCACCACCGTAACATATTACACGGCCATAATATCCAGTCAAAACGCGAGTTTTTCAGCCCGAAACTTGCGAAGGCCATAACTTTTGATCCAGAGCTCCAAATTTTGTTCCAAAAGTTGCTACGGCTTCGTCTTTAAGAAGATAAGGCGTACGAAGTGGAAGGGTGAACTTTTATCACGTATCCAGAGAGCAATCGTCAGAGAGGCGGTGAGGGTTTGGCCTCATGCCGAGAGGCATAGAGGGCACCTCAGGCCATGATTTTCATTCAGAAGCTTCGCCTAGAGGAGAGGAGGACGCATCAGAAGTTTCAGAGGAATAGGAGTTCGATCTGAGGAGGAATCGGTGAAATTGGTGGTGATAGCACTATTCATCGAGTTTTCCTGCAAATTACGGTGTTGTAATTTCATTACAGCACCTGTTTTGTAACCTTTCTTCTTCCCTTCTTCGATTTTTGACTATTTGAAAACATGCTTTATTGTAATTCTTCCTCCATGCAAGCTTAATCCTATATTGGGACATAGGGTTTAATCCCTTTGATTTTTAATGATTAGATAACTCTTTTCTTTCATCATGATAATCTTTGTTGTGATAATTTTTCTCGTGTGATAAATTGTGCTAAGATTATCTATAATTGCATGTTATTAATTATGTTATTAGAGTTTTCGCAATGAGACTGAAAGGTGATTTGCTTGAGAGCTTGGAACCCTAGAATTGCATGTTAGGAACCCTTCCTTAGGTAGATCCTATTTGATCTGTTCTAGTAGAATAATTGTCATGATTATAACATGTATCTATAGATCGATGTCTATTTGTCAAACGTGGAGATCTTGCACGAAAGTGAGGATCGGAACGTTGGAGATCCATGAGTAGAACTAGTGTAGAGACTCGGATGCACGAAAGTGATCCTGAGATTCCACTAGAGATTATCAACCTAGAATTCGGATGCACGAAAGTGATCTTTGAATACTCTGATTGATGATTTACTTATCTTTAGCTTGGGATAAATCTTGTGCGAAAGTGAGGATTTATCTCTGCGTGATTGTCTGCACAAAAGTGAGATAATCCCTTTATAAAGTAAATTAGGTCTTTATCATAGCAAGATTTGATTGACGAACCTTTTTATTTATATCTTATCATTGAAATTAAGGTGGATGAAACCCTAGTCCCATATTTATCTATCTGATTATCTGAGTTCGTGTGTTTTCCATTATTACTTTGCACTAGAATCGGTTCTCTTAGCTAGTAAGAATACCCCTATTTGGTACTTAACAATAAGGTCCCTGTGGATTCGATACTTTTCTTTACTACTTCGATAGTTCCATGCACTTGCGGAAGCCTATCAAGTTTTTGGCGCCGTTGCCGGGGATTAGTCCAAGGTACACCAGACTTGTAGTGTTCCCTTTCGGGCTATCAAGCCCCTAAGACTAGACCTAGCCTAGCCGAAATCTAGCTTGATCTTCATGGTTTGCTCCAAGGTCCACCACATCATGGTTTAGCTCTCAAACCCTAGAGGTACTTTTAGAGAAACCCTAGAATCACACTCCATGGTTCGGCCAATGCCATGGGCCTCCTCCAAGGAAGATGTGCCACCAATGTTGATGCTTGTTGCACCATCATGTGAGAAGCACAACCAAGCAAGCATGCACCAAGACATCTTATAGGATGTGCTCAAAAACTTATTGTGATCCGAAAGGACACACTTTTAAATACAAGCAGGTAGACTCATTTCAAGGGTCGCGGCCAAAGGTATTGGCGTACAGGGCTATTGTCTCTTCCTGGCACAGCTCCAAAAACTTGTTGTCCCTAACTTGTAGTGTCCGCAAGTGCACGGATACTCGAAGTAATAAAGAAAATATTGATCCCATAGAGACCTTATTGTTAAGTAACAAATAATTGATTTCTCACTAGCAAAGCAAACCGAATATAATGGAAGTAAACTATGCAAGAAAAGTACGCTAAAAGTGTTAGGGTATGCACTTTAAGGCTAATGTTTGAGGCCTTGGGTTATTTTCAGTATCATATATAAACTATATATATATGTTTTTATAAAGGCAATTGTTGTTATTCAGATTGTTACATTATCTGCTGTTGTATGTATACTTCTGAGTAATGTCTCAATGATGTTCAGCTTAGCTGACATTCAGTGTTGTCCTTAGTCGAGATATCTCGGTGAACATGAGACAGCCTTGATATGATTGAGACTAATATGTGTTCTAAACTTATAGGATGCTTCGGGCATAGAATAAGATTTAGACACATAGGTGCATTGGATGTACTGGACTGACCCTACTTAGGATATTCAATTGCTTGTCACATTGTGAATAATCCTTGTATGCTAGCAAGTGGTATATTCCCTCTGACTTGAGATCACTTGTGTTTCTAAGTGATGATTGGCATTATCTTGAGGTAGTTCAATATCATTTGAAAGATAATGGTTAAGGATTATCTTGGATAGTGGGCATGAGTCATGTTAGGGTACTTGTGATAGATATAGGATTGCCTCTCCTAGCTGGAGTGTGATGTTCTAAAGGGCGCCCTGGATGAAATGGTTGAGAATGTGTATGGCCTTACCCAGACGACTATGTTCGTCTGAACTAACCATTTTCATCATGTTGGAATCGCAGGCTTGACATGCTTGTCCAATGGGAACATCTAGTGGCAAAGGGAAACATGTATGCCAAGTGAATTAGATTCACACTTGTGCTATGGTTTGGGAGTAGTCTTAGAAGACTCTTTCCTTCATAACGGGAGACAGTGATGTGTTGCTAGATACCCCTCTCTGATCGTGATAACGTAAGTTATCGTTACCGACATTGAAGGAAACCCTTAGGGTCGCACAATTTGATGATATAGCTTACTTATGTCAGATCGTGTGAACTGGAGGAATTTAGGCTCTGATTAGAAGTGAGATCTAGTCTAATCATGTTTAATTGATTAGGACATATGATCGGTAAGCTTCGATCGGGAGGATTGATGCTTGATTGTAAAGACCAAGGTTCAATGAGATGTGTGGTTAGATCTTGAGCCATATGGTTCAAAGAGATCATAACCAGGGCTGGTTCGACTTGATGCTTGAACCAATTCGAAATTGGACTGGTTCATTAGTGAACGCATGGTTCAATTAAGAGGGAAGTTTTCGATGGGTTGAATGGGAGTTAAGGAGGGAGTTACATGTTTGGTTCTTACCATATGTGGTAACCGAACATTCCTGCTTGGTCTCTCTCTCTCACGGTTTCGAAAGAGAGCTCTCGTTCGGCTCTCTCTTGTGAAGATCTTTTCACGCAAGGGAAGAACTTCGACCAGCCAAGAGTGCACATCTTCCTCTCCAAGACACGATTAAAGACTCCTTGGTGTCTTTGCTAGCACAAGGAACACAAGGAAGGAAGTCGACATCATCTTGTGTGTGACATCTTTGGAGAAGAGGCACTCGCCCCTTTCATCTTCCAAGCCGCCTCTTACATCATGGCAATGGTAATACTCTAACTTGTTCTATACAAGTTTTATAAGGTTGATCATGTGCTCAATCCATGCGATTCTATGATGACCTAGTATTTCCGCTGCAACAAGTTATTGAATGATGCTTGTGACCAAGGTTTATCAACAAAAAGATAATCAGAGAGAGAACTGGGACTAGGGTTTCATCCACCTTGATTTTAATGACTAGATATGAATAAAAGGTCGTCAGTCAAATCTTGTTATGATAAAGACTTAATTTACACCATAAAGGGATTATCTCACTTTCGTGCAGACAATCATGCAGGGACCAATCCTCACTTTCGCGCAAAGATTTATCTCGGGCTAATGATAAGTAAATCATCAATCAAAGAATTCAAAGATCACTTTCGTGCATCCGAATTCTAAGTTGATTGTCTCAAGCGGAATCTCAAGGATCACTTTCTTGCATCCGAGACTCAACACAAGTTCTACCTAAGGTTCTCCAACGTTCCGATCCTCACTTTCGTGCAAGATCTCCACGTTTGACACACTAACTTAATCCTAGGTTCATAATTATCAACATGGCAATTACGTCACTAAAATAAAGAAATAAGAACTTTAACCTAATTTCTTACGGTGAGTTCCTATTTATCAATTTTAGGATTCCAATTCTCAAGCAAGTCACCTTTTGGTCCTTATTGCGAGAACTCTAAACATGATGACAAGAAGTAAACGAAGGAGAATTTTAGAACAATAATCACATAGGTAAAATTATAATGGCAAAATTATCTTAACGAAATAAAAAGTATCTAAACATTAAAAATCAAAGTGATTACACCCCATGTCCCAAAATATGTTTAAGCTTGCATGGAGAAGAAAATACAATAATTCATAGTTCAGAACGATCAGAAATCAAAGGAAAAAAAGGTTTTAGGAAAATACACCACGGCTGTAATACAAATTACAGCCGTATTTTGCTGTGAATAGTGGCGGCACAACTTCTTTCCTTGATTCCTCCTCCGTATGACCTCCTCTTGCTCTAAAACTTCTGTGGTGTCCTCTTCTCCTCTAGGCGAAGCTTCAGCGTAAAAATCACGGCCTGAGGTTGTATCTACGCCTCTCAGCGTGAGGATGAACCCTAGATGCCTCTCTGTTGATTTCTCCCTCAATGCTCGATAAAAGACGAGTCTGTAGCATCTTTCGGATCTCAATTTCGAGCTCTGTATCAAAAGTTATGGCCTGCGCAAGGATCGGGCCCGTAAAAATCACGTTTTTGACTGGAAATTACGGCCGTAAAATAATTTACGGCAGTGCCGTATTTTGGTTCTGTGAACCCTGTGTCAAAATTACGGCCCGTAAAAGTATTTGTGGCAGTGCCATAAAATCTGACGAGTTCTCTGGTCTGAAATCTCTGATAAATACGGCACTGTGAAATGGTTTATGGCCATGCCGTAAAATCAGCAAAAGTCTCTGGTTTGAAACTCTCCAAAATTCGGCCCGTAAAATGGTTTACGGCAGTGCTGTATTTTGAACAAAATCTTCTGTTTGGAATTTCTCCAAATTACGGTAGTGGCTCGATATTACGGTAGCGTACGAAAATACGGTACCGTAATATATATTACGGCACTACCGTATTTTTGTGAGTTGCTCCGTTTTGTGTGAAATTTGTCATGTGACCTCCTCTTGATGATGGTAACTCTTCCAAGTATTTGATTTTGCTTGAAAACACCTTAAAATAGTGTCTTTTTAACTGAAAATCATCAAAAACCAAAATAGAAGTAGATTTTGTAATATTTGATAATTTTGGCATAAAAAAAAGAAAAAGATCTTCAATTGAGCATGAAAAGATATATAAAATAATACAAAATATACTATATATTTTGGGGTCATCAGCCCCTAATCTATCTCGAATTTTACAAAGAAAAAGAAAAGTGGCACATAAGCCTCACAAGAGTACATCACCAGCATGCAAAGTGGCTTGACTACTGATCACAACATTATGCACAAACAAGGTACTTACTCATGCAATTCTATATGCTCATGAAAAACTTAAAATATGAAATTTTTAGTTCCTAATAAAACAAGTTTCTTTTACTCATCTTCATATCATAAATCTTTTGGTTGTTTGCAATTAAGTTTCATGATGATTTTATAGACCCTATCAACTGGCAATTTTGTTAGATCAAGAGACTCAGCCAGTCCGAAGACACAATGTCCGTCCTACTTGACAAAACTATGTGCGCATTTTCATCTTAAATCAATCACAAAAATAATCCAAAAATCCAAAAGAAATTAAATAGAGGATAGGAACAAGAAACCAACAATTTTTCTTTCTTAAGAAAAATATGAAAGTCCCCTAAGCAAGGGGGGGCGAAACCCTAAATAGGCGCATATATATTATATATTTTCACAGCGGAAGCTAGGGCTTCAAGATCGGTTAGCATGAACACATGATCAACTTGTTCAAGGATTGCAAAGAATCAACAAGAGATCATACCATAGCCAT
>JANTFE010023135.1:22174-33996 GCA_027562315.1 Costus pulverulentus | reverse complement strand
ATAGTTGTTCTAAGTTGATCATATAATACATGCTATGCGATCCTAGGAAACCCTAGATTCCGCCCATGCAAATTTATATCTGTGCATGTCTTAGGGTTTCGCCCCCTTACGGGGACTTTCACTGCTTACTCAGTTGAGAGTCCTGGGCCGGTCTTGGAGGTGGATTGTAATTTGCTTATTGAGAGGGAGGATTGTAGTTTCTCTGTTGAAACCCAGGTGGCTGCCTGTAATTTTCTTATTGTGGCAGCCTGAAGTTCCCATGCTGAGGTTGAACTTGTGGTGGCGCTTGCCCTAGTTGTATAGGCTGCGTGGTCTGGTAGGAGAAGTTCAGGTGGTTGTGCCAGCCAGGGTTGTAATAGTTAGAATAGGGGTTGTTCATGGGGTTTGCATTTCCAACTGCATTTAGATATTCAGGCTGACCTTGGACCACTTGTCCATCTCCCACTCGGCACTCAGCACCTGCATGTCCTGTGACGCAATACAACTCACAAGATAATGAATTAGTGTCTAAAGAGTTAATAGACCATGAATCAAATTTCTTAGTCAGATTGTCTACCTTCGTAGTGAGAGTAGTTCATGAATCAAGATCGAATTTACCTGCTGTTTCTGGAAGGTGTACCTCGTTCTGGATTCCATTGATGATAGTTCAGTGTCATGTCCTCCAGGAGGCTTATAGCATATTCAGGTACTTTGCTCATTAAGCCCGTTCCTCCAGCAGCTGCATTGACTGTGAGTCTAGTATTGTATTCCAATCCCATGTAGAACGTGTGTACTAGAACCCAGGTCTCAATCCCATGGTGCGGATATAATCTTTGAAGCTCTTTAAATCTATCCCAGGCTTCGTACAAAGACTCTTCATCCTCTTGCATGAAGCTCATTATCTGGTTTCTGAGTTGGATTGTCTTCGAAGGAGGGAAATACTTCGAGAGGAAAGCTTGAGACAGTTCATCCCATGTCCGTATTGAAGCTGAGAGGATCGTGTGTAGCCATGCCCTTGCTCTGTCCCTTAAGGAGAAAGGAAACAAACGCAACCTGATAGCATCAGAAGTAGCTCCATTAATCTTTAACATATCGCAATATTCCAAAAATATAGACAAATGCATATTGGGGTCCTCAAGAGCAGAACCACCAAATTGATTTTGTTGTATCATGGAAAGTAGAGCAGGTTTAATTTTGAAATTATTGGCCTCGACACTAGCCCTAACGATTCCTGATTGAAACCCGTGTGTAAAAGGCGCTGCATATTCTCACAGTGTTCTGGCATTGTTGTTGTTCACAGGTTAAGCCGCTGGTTCATTCTCCATGTCAATATGAAGGTGTTCCATCTATTCTTGATTCTCCTTTTTCAGATCTTGCTTAAGCTTCCTTCTTTATCTGAAGGTTCATTCTATTTCGAGATCGATTTCCAAGAGTGCTCCTGCCCTAGAACTTCTTTGCATAAAAATTTGTCAGACTCAATTAAGAAGTTCAGAGCAATTAACTAAAGCTTAGTCTACTAGTCCTTAGAAGTATATTGATATCAGCCGTTGTTCCCCGGCAACAGCGCTAAAAACTTTACACTATCCGCAAGTGCACGGAAATGTCGAAGTAATACAAAAGATATCGAATCCCACAGGGAACAAGGTGAGTACCAGAAAATCTAATTCTTGGAATCTAAGTTGATCAAATCGAGGTTTTTAGAACTTTAAAAACTAAAACTAAGCGAAATCGTAAGCAAGAAATCAAACAACTATGGCAGGGAAAATATATGAGAGAGAATATCAGGGCTTGGGTTTCTACCACTCTGACAATTTCAATTGCGCTAAGAAATAAATATCTGTTACAAGGATTTACAAATATGCATAAGGAATCTACCCTATGGTACAAGGCGCCCTCTTTCGAGTGTACACCCCGGTATTTATCCATAACGTCTCCCAGTTTCGCGGTGGAACGCTCTAGACAAACCCAATGGGTTCTGTGGTATATTATGGAGCATAGAGCGAAGAACAAGCACTTTCGTGTCGAGCCTTCGCAAGATTCACAAAGAGGTTCCGTCGTTACAATCCTACTTTCGTTATGAACTATAATAACTATGACATGATAATACTTGGCCAGAGTAAATATCAAGAAAAAAATACTTCAAGTGAAATATGCTCAGAATATGATCCAAATAACAAAGTTAACACAATAATTGCAAATAGAAATCGTCAGAGGGCTTCAACTAGCCCTGAAATAAAGTTTACGCTACAACCATCATCGAAACATTAAAAGATCTCTCTTTGTGCATAGGAAAATCACAGGAAAAGGGTTCTAAGAGGGAGGAGATGATGAACCGAACAAAATAACCAAGGATTGCTGAGTTCCGACGCTCGAATCTCCAAAAATCACCCCAAAGTCATCTGTTCGCCGTTGACTTCCACCCTAGCCGCTTCGTCACAAGATTCCTCCTCTCCTAGGTCATGAAATTTAGGGCTTTTATATTCTATCTGTTCGTCTTCGAGTAAGCTTTCCAAAAAGTCCTCACTTTCTAAATTTGGACTTGAATCGGGCCCGAAATTGACGAAAAACCGAGTGAAGGTCGGACTACTGCGATAGTATCAGTGAAGTGTTCACCTACCAGTGAAGTGTTCTATGCAGTTCCGTTGCGAAATAATAGCAGGTGAACCCTACTAGTGAAGTCCACGGTATATTTCTGCCCAGGTTTTATCAGACAGAATCACGGGTGAACCCCATGGGGTTCACCTGCCAGTGAAATGTGCGGTGAGTTTCGTCCTTCGGCAAGATCACCGGCGTCGGGTTCACCTGGCCGTGAAGTCCAGAAAAAGCTCCGATTGAGCCCAAATTTTACGGGCAGCTTCATCTTCTCATAAGGAATCACCCCATGCTCTCAGATTCTTCAAAGAGACTTCAGAATTGGGTGATTTTACCTGAATTTCAATAAGATAGACAAAAAGTGAAGATTCTAAAGTTTTTAACTAAATAAGCCTTAATGGAGTGTAAAAATATTCAAATAGGCCCAAATTCATCATAGAATATCAGTAGAAATCACTACTAAAATGTAAGGCATCAGCTGCATTCCTCAGTTAATGCCACTGTGCCGTGTTCTTCCATTTTTCTTTTATTGGATAGGATTTCCTTCAAAAACTTAGCATAGGATGGCATTTGTGACAAAGCATCGGTAAATGGTATGTTAATATACAGTTTCTTTAAAATTTCTAAAAATTTACCGAATTGATGATCGAGTTTTGCTTTTGCCAACCTCTGGGGAAATAGAACAGGCGGTTTGTCGGGTGGTTGAGACACATAAACAGGTTCTGTTTCCTTCGTTTGTGTTCACTCTCAACAGGTTCATTTGGTTCTTCAGATTCAAGGGTTCCGGTCTCTTTCTCACAATGGTCATCCTTGGGCATTTCTGGTTCCTCAAGTTGCTTGCCACTATGCATGGTAATGGCATTACAATGCTCTTTAGGGTTCATTTCGGGCTTTCCAGGCAATTTACCCGACGGTCTAGTAGATGTACTAGCCTGTTGGGCAATTTGGTTTTCCATTATCTTCTGGTTTGTGGTTAAGTTTTTGATTGCTTCTAGCATGCTGTCCATTACTTTTGTTTGCGCTGACATGAAGTTGTCAAAGCGCGACTCTAGGGTTGGTTCTTGTGGTAATGTGTTGGTGCTTGGTTGTGGTGGTTGGTCAAATTGTTTAGGCTGATACCCCGTGTTTGACGAATGAAATCCAGGGGGTTGCCTACAGTTTGATGGTTGAGCTACGTTGTTATTTCTATAGGAAAAGTTGGGATGGTTTTTCCACCCGGGGTTGAAGGTATTAGAATAAGGGTTGTTTTGAATCCTCGGGATAAAGTTACCTACAGTATTTACCAAAGCAAGTGGGGTGTCTTGTGATACCACATTTCTTAATTGACAGGTGTCAGAAAAATGACCATCCACTGCACAAATTTCACACATAACAGCATTATGACGCATGTTCATAGAATCAAGTTTATGAGACAGTGAATCTACTTTTGCAGCAAGAGAACTAAGTGCGCCAAGCTCATATTTACCGGCTTGTCGAGATGAAGTACCTCTTTCGCCCGACCATTGGTAGTGGTTGAGCGCCATTTCTTCGAACAAATTGTAGGCTTCATCGACAGCCTTGTTCATAAGAGCTCCTCCAGTGGCTGCATCAATAGTAAGACGAGTGTTATAAAGCAAGCCATTATAAAATGTATGTACCAGTACCCATTTCTCGAGGCCATGGTGAGGACACATCCGCTGCAATTCCTTGAAGCGGTCCCACACCTCATATAGTGATTCACCTTCTTTTTGGGAGAAATTGGTAATCTGGTTTCTCAGTTGCGCGGTTTTGCTTGGAGGAAAGTATTTTGCAAGGAAAGCATGTGAGAGTTGTTCCCATGTGGTGATGGAACCAGAAGGTAATGAATGTAACCAAGCTCATGCCCTGTCTCTTAGTGAAAAAGGAAAAAATCGTAGCCGCAGAGCGTCAGTGGTCACACCATTCATTTTAAGAGTGTCACAGTATTCAAGAAAAACAGATAAATGCATGTTTGGATCTTCGGTTGGTGATCCACCGAATTGGTTTTGCGGTAACATTGATAGAAGTGACGGTTTTATCTCAAAATTGTTCGCTTCTATTGGTGGACGTGCAATACTAGAATGCAGTCCTTGAACATTCGGTGCGGCGAAGTCGCAAAGTGACTTGTTACCGTCCATGTTTGATGTTTGCGAATTCTTCTTCGGTTGATATTTCTGAAGATTCTTGCGATGCCGGAACGTTCTTTCTATTTCCGAATCAAATGGTATTGCAGGTTCCGGTCGTGGAGTTCTATGCATAAACTAAAATTCTAACAAGTAGATATTTCGTTAAATCAAGAAAAGTGTAAAATGACATAAAATAAAGTATATT
The DNA here is from genome assembly GCA_027562315.1 of Costus pulverulentus. NCBI lineage: Eukaryota > Viridiplantae > Streptophyta > Magnoliopsida > Zingiberales > Costaceae > Costus > Costus pulverulentus. Next base: position 29,097 of record JANTFE010023135.1, on the reverse strand, counting down.
AACAAACTAAAAATGTCTTGTCTAATAACTTCTTAATCTAGTCAATATTACCAAAATTAGTCCCCGGCAATGGCGCCAAAAACTTTATAGTGCCCACAGATATAGTAGGCGTTTCCTGCAAGTGCACGGGTCTATCGAAGTAATAAAATATCGATCCCACAAGGACTAATGGGCAAATACCAATAGATCTCGAAATGGCTACTAGACGATGTCGAAATTGGTGAAGATTAAGATAACGAAATAATTAAAAGTGCAGGAATGTAAACAGAGGAAATCACATGAGAGGATTCTAATGAGGAGATGTATCAGGATATGGGTTCACCACTTTGACTCCTTATAGTTGAATAGTTAAACTCTACTACCGATGTCCTGTCTAGTTCAAGGGGGGCATAGCTTCCTTGTCACGTAGGTATCTCCCCTCCAATAATCTTGTCCGCTTCCACGAACTAGATTACTAGTCCAATCCTTAAGGTTCTAACATGCGGTCGGATGAGTGTCTTTCCACAACGTCTAAGATTCTTATAATCCTTGCAAATACGTACAGACCCGCAAGCGAGGTTTTTCCCTCCTACAGATGCTGAACCATACTTGAGGTGATTAAAGACTCAAACGCCCCCTTTCGGGTAGCGTAGGCATAGCGTATAGACGGAATGGATAAACTCTCAACCAATTGGGTCGGACGCGTGGTCGGACTGGAGTCTCTCCGACGCGTCTAAGCTCCCTACAATCACATGAGCGAGTACGAATCTGCGAGCAAGTTTTTCTTCCGAAGATCTGATTTACAAACCTCACCTTGGTATTTCCCTAAGCAAGTACAGTCTAGCGGGCAAGTTTTCTCCTCTAGATCCGATTAACAAACCTCACCCTTGTGACTCAAAGATCAAGTTTACCTTTTCGGATGATGCTTTCCTTTAATCCTACGGGTAAGTACAGCTATGCAAGCGAGTAAACTCCTAGAAAAGCTGATTAACAAACCTCATCCGAGGGATTAGAGGTGCGAGCATATCCTTCCGGGTAACGCAGGCAATGCACACACACAAGGCCAAGCAAGGACTTTGGCTAATAAGCTTAACTATAACAACTAGTAAATCGTCAAGGGCTACCCCACATCCTAATTTAGTGTTTATCCAAGCATTCTCATGATGAAAGCGTGAACAACAACATTAATCATCTCATACATGAGTAAGTTTATGCAGCTATTACAAGAGGAAAGCAAGATCTTAAAATGTTCTACTAAGATTTGACAATGAACTCAATAAGAATCAAGTCTATTCCCAAGATCTTCCTTTACAAAATCAGCCCAAAGATATTCTGCGCAAGAAGAGTCTTCAATGTTACCTGATGTGCAGCTTCTCCTTCTCCTCCCTTGCAAAACAAAAGTTCTCCACGCGTGATCCCTCTGCCGAGCTCTCCCTTGAATGACCCTCTCTTCTCACTTTTATCTCTTCTCATCCTGCATCTTTTTCTCCTTCCCATACCCTACAAAAAGGGCTCTGCGGTTGCTGTCTCTGCTCAGCCGAAAGAAGACTCTGCCGCCTGCTCTCATGCCCTGCAACTCAGTTGCAGCCAACATCTTCATGAAATGATGATCCTGTGGCAGTATTTGCTGTCTAAAGCCTGCTCCTCGCCTCCTTTGTCAATGGGGGAGAATGGTCTTCAATGCCCCTGACCTTCCCCTAGGGTTAAACTGAAGAAAGCATAGTTAAAATTGCGGTTTTGAAACAGGCGGGTTCGCGATCTCGGGCGAGAATTTGGTCATGAATCGGTCGTGATTTGTTAGTTTGCAGCTTTAGTTCGAAGATGAGTCACGGGCATGATTCTGATCGCGACCCGCTCGAGATTTCCAACAAAGGCCTCGATGACGCCAAAATCTTCCAATTATGATCATCTTGAATTAGGACGAGCTCCTTTGCCACAAGAGTGCCAGAATCTACCCCTTTTGTGGTCTTTTTGACTTGAAAACGTGAAAATACCGAAACAGGTGTAGATTCCATAGATGTATCCAAATAAAGTCAGTTATGAGGCGTAAAGTCGTGAAATGGGAATGATTTCACCAGTAAATTGGCATGTAAAACTCTATATAAATCTGTGTCAACAAGTACTAGGATTGTTTTTATCTTTTGGATGCATGTGTTTTTATTGATGATGATGTGTGGTCATACATTGTTGATGATATGTGCTGAGGATAATCATATACCAATGCCTATGAATGGATTATTTGTTCCTTATGTTGAATATATTTCCTCAATATATATCCTCATTTCGATTTGGATAATCATATACCAATTCCTATGAATGGATTATTTGTTCCTTGTGTTGAATATATTTCCTCAATATATATCCTCATTTCGATTTTCCATCAATTGTTCATTAGTTTCTGGTAAATAGAATGTTTGAGGAGTGAGATACAAGAGTGAAGCATCCTTTTCAAATGAGGTGAGTAGATGAGTATAATTTTCTTAAATTGATATTGATTGATTAGCCTTGTATATGTTTGGTCAATTGTGTTATTTGTTGGGAAGACAGAATCCAAAATCCAAAAAAAAGGACTCCTCTACTTGGCACTGCGAAAAATTGCCAGTGGTACCGAAGACATGAGTTGAAGTCTAAAATAAAAGAGGAAATAAAAGTATGTATCTATGTGGGTACATGCTAAACAAAAGTCATTTGACATTAACTCTGCTATCTTCGGCTATGAGTCGCAACTCCGCTAGCTTAAAGATATGAGTTCTATTACATCGGCTATGTGGTCGGCGTACTCTAAATTCGTCATCAAAAAAAGGTGGCAATCGATTTAGAGAATGTCAAAATATATATATATATATATATATATATATATATATATATATATATATATATATATAAAGATTTTGGAGGTACTATTCTTGTAAACAAAAACATTGTAGTATTGAACCGAATACAAGGTAAATACATGAGATTGAGATTTAGATTATTATGCAAGTTACAAATTTTATTTGTTTTAGACTATGACTCTGAAGGATTAAATTCTAAGAACAGTCTACTTCTCTAGAATGTTATGTGACATGAGTTGGAAATCTTTAATGAGTGATTATATTTTGAAAATTTATTTTTCATAAGTGAGTTATCTTTTGCAAGCTCATCATTGTTCTTTGGTCTATTTATTTGCTTAAGGAAAAAACTAAAGTTTAAGTCTAGGGATATCTAATAATATGCATTTATATAGTATTTTTAGTATGTTTTTACTACAAAATATCTCTCTTTTCTATCATCTTTTGACTCATTTTGGCTTAAAATCTTTTGTTTGTTCGTAATCTTTACCCTTGTTCCTTTTTGTCATATTTCAGGGGAAAACAACTAAATTTTGATGGATTTTGAAAGATCCGAGTACACAAATGGATTTCATACGTCAAGACGAAGCTACCCACCAAATTTCATGTGAATCAAAGCTAGTTTGAAAATTACACCCCGCCTGTAATTTTTATCACGGTCGTAATTTCCTTAGTACAAAATTCCAAAATCCACAGAAAGAATTACGGCCTGCGCATGATTTTTATCATGGCCATAATTTCTGCCCGTGATTTTTATTATAGTCGTAATTCTTCCAGGTTCTTTTTCTAGAATACACAGAAAGAATTACGCCTGCCCGTGATTATTTTCACGGCCATAATTTTATCTGCCAAACTCGAGTTTGATTCTTTATCTTGCCCGATTTGGCTCATTTTCGAGACAAATTTTGGGGAAAACCTAATTAGGAGATGGGAAACTATATATGTTGCCAAAGGAGTGATTATTTGGGGCTTTTGGCAAGGATTCAAGGCGAATTCGACGAAGATGCGAGATCTAGGGCGAATGGCGGCGATCTTCACTTTCTCACTGGAAAAATTTTGTTTTTCCAGTTGGCTAGCGTCAATCTTCATCAGGGAGCCTTGATTCTCTTCTTTCTAGTCAATTCTATTTTTTATTTTGCCAATGTTGTAATTAAAAAATAGATTTTTACGATGTGAACATGGACACCATGCTAGCATAATTTCTTCTTCAGGACTAATGCGTAGCTCTCATTGTATTATGAGTTAATCATTGATTTCCTTCTTACAAAGTTATTTACTTGTGTTAGATTCAACTATTGTTGTGTTTATTTACATGTTGATTACTGGCCAAAATTTGCATGTTAGAGATGTCGTAAGAAGTACTAAGAGGTGAATTGCGACGTCGGATCTATAGTTTTTGGACAAGTAGATTCGAACACGAGAATAATTCGAATTGGCTTGAGGGATTTAATAGATTTATCAAGAACTCATTGGGTCTATCTCGAGTTAATAACCATGAGAGTAGGGGATTAATTTGGATAGATACCGGATTGTACTGCTGTGAGGGGGCAATCTGTATATGTGGATAAATCCCCTTTGACACAGCAAATCCTTCTTAAGATATTTTTAATTATAAAAGTCATGAAACATAGTGTGGTGAACCCAAAGTCCTGATTTTTCATAATATGATTACAACCTTTTCGTGTTTTATAATCTTGCAGACGAAATTAAAACCCTTTTCTGAATCATCTAGCTAAAAATCCTAAGTTGAGTTAGTACTTAGTCATTAGTCTATGTGGGATCGATATTTTTTATTACTTCGACGTACCCGTGCATTTGTGGACACATTACTAACCAAGTCTGGGATTTAGTTGAGCTGTCTGATGGGGTAAAACTCATAGGGTGCAAATGTCACTTAAAAAAGAAGACCGACATGGATGGCAATATAGTTACCTATAAGGGTAGACTTGTGGCTAAAGGATTCAGACAGGTCCATGAGGTGGATTACGATGAAACCTTCTCGCCAGTTGCCAAGATTAAATCCATTCAAATCTTGCTTGCTATAGCTACATATCACGATTATGAGATATGACAGATGGATGTTAAGACTGCGTTCCTTAATGGGAAGCTGATAGAGGATGTGTATATGACACAGCCTGATAGTTTCATCCATCCTACGGAGGCCAATAAGGTCTGCAGGCTAAAGACATTTATTTGTACATTAAAGTAAACATCTTGAAGTTGGAATCTTTAGTTTGATGAGGCAGTAAGAGATTATGGCTTTATCAAAAGCGAAGATGACGCCTGTGTGTACAGAAAATTTAGTTGGAGCTTAGTGACTTTTTTGGTCTTGTATGTTGATGACATACTACTCATCGAAAACGATATCCCTATTCTTCAATCTGTGAAGACATGGTTGGGAAAGTGTTTTGAGATAAAGGACTTAGGGGAGGCCGCCTATATTATAGACGTGAGGATCTACAGGGATAGATCCAAGAGGCTCTTGCCCCATAGTCAAAGTACCTACATTGATCAGGTCATGGAGAGGTTCAACTTAGAGCAATCAAAGAAGGGATGCCTTCCAGTGAGACATAACCTTATTCTCTCAAAGTGCCAGTGTCCTATGCTTCAGCAGTAGGTTTGATCATATATGTGATGTTGTGTACTAGACCAGATACGCTTATGCTATGAGCATAACCAGCTGATATCAATCCAATATAGGTCTACATCACTAGGTGGCTATAAAGAACATCCTTAAGTATCTAAGAAGAACTAAGGATTTGTTCTTGGTCTATGAGGGACAAGAAGAGCTTAGTGTTTAGGAATACACTGATGTGCCATTCCAGTCAAACCCTAATGACTTCAGATTGTAGCCAGGCTATGTGTTCAAGGTGAATGGAGGCATTGTCTGCTAGAAAAGCCTCAAGCAATCTACTATAGCTGATTCTACAACCGAGGCTAAGTATGTCACCGCTTCTAAGGTAGCCAAAGAAACCATTTGAATCAAGAAGTTCATTTCTGAACTTCAGGTGGTTCCAACTGCTGTGAATCCGATTGAGCTCTATTGTGACAACAATGGAGTGATTGCACAAGCAAAGGAACAACGGTCTTATCAAAAGTCCAAACACATACTTAGGAGATTTCACATGATCCGAGAGATCATCGGCAGAGGTGCGTCAAGATTAGTAGATTTAACACAGAAAACAATCTAGTAGAACCACTAACCAAGGCTTTAGCGCAGTAGAAGCAAGATAGTCATACAAGGGACATGGGGTTGAGATTTCTCAACAACTAGGTCTAAGTGAAAGTGGAAGATTGTTGGTGTATATGCCCTTGGACCCGTTGTTGGTCTATCTTTTGTACTACTTGACATTGATATTTTATATATATCGCTCTAGCATTGTCATTATTATGCTTTATTTACATCTGTGTTGTTTGTATACTTGCATGATAATATCCCTCGAGACAGATTTCATCTGAGCTCAAACTTATATCCCTAGTCAAATACCTGAGTGTATAAGGGACAGCTCTGGTACATGTGAGCCTGGTATATGAGCTGGTTAGACACATAGTGCTAATGCAGGCATATGGGTATATCGGTGGTAGGTATACTAGACCGACCCGTTGTGAGGCTCGGACTTAGTGTCATGAGGTAACCTCACAAGTGACAAGAGATGCATTGATCCCTTAACTTGAGGTCATTGACCCTTCTATATGATTAGAGACGTGCTTTGATATAACCTAACATCTCACTGTAGCTGGGACGTCATAATGGTTGTTATTGAGTATGTCACAAACCATATGAGAAGATCAATGGACAGAGCTAGGATTTGCCCCGTTCTGAGGGAAGCTTGATATCCATGCCCCCCCACCCCCCAATGGATGCATGACTGAAAGTGTATGACCATACCTAGGTGAATGTTGGGAATCCCCGGACCGTATAAAATTTATAACGCAGCGGAACGATAGTGCAAAATAGAATTCCCACCAAAATGCCAAGATCTACTTACGAGAGAAAATCATAGGTTGTGTAAGATCCAAGGATCTTAAGTCCTGGTAAGCATTATTTTTGATTTAAATAAAATTATTGACTGTGTTATTACTCTTGTGTGTTGATTGTTAATTTATAGTTAA
>JANTFE010023135.1:6149-17531 GCA_027562315.1 Costus pulverulentus | reverse complement strand
AAGGAGAAACCGGAGTAAAGATAGCTCACCCACTCTAAAAGTTTGCATAGTCCTCTATGCAATGCCATGATGTGAGAGGAGTGGATGTCAATGCTGATGCTGATGGGAGGCTACTTCCTCTTGCGCGAGTGAGAGCCAGAAGCTCGTGAGCTCTTGCTCTTCCCGCGTGCGCTATAGTCTGGCTCGACCTCCTCGTCTGAAGAAATCTCCATGCGTGCCATATTATCTTCATTGATGAAGGCAAGCCTCTCATCCATGCTTGATAGCTTCTCCCAAACGGAACCCATCATCTTGTGTTGCCTCTGCATGTGTGCTTCCATAGACTCCCAGCGAGAGGAATGGTCCTGCTGGATGTAGGTAACAGTGGTGTCCAAGTGATCGAGCATCTCGCGTTGATGGAGTTGCTCCTCTTTAATTTCCTGCAATACAGACATCATAGAATCATGAGAGGAGGTGCCACCAAAAGAGAAGGATCCTGGTGCCGGCAGTGCGGTGTCGACAAGGTCAGGCTGTTGATCTTCAGTCGGCTGGATACGCCAGTTCCCTCGCACTCTTACTATTGTGCGCTCTGGGTTCGGTAAAGGCAGGCAGAAGGGGTTTCCTTTGAATGTCATGCAGTATGAGTCGCCCTTGCATATGATTAGCTTCATGGCGACGCAAGACTCGATGTCGAGCCTGTTGTTGCCAGTAGCTTCCAGTGTGCCATATGGAACTATACCCAGAGAAACTACCAAATGAGTAATGAGGCCACCAATCACAATTGCCGTTTTCAAAGAATGGGTGACGCGGCTGAACTATTTTGCCAAATAATACCCAGAGTCCACCCGGAAGCTGTGAACCATGCACCAGAGATAGAATAACTCCGTCTGACGGACCATGCCATCACTCTCACCGCGGCCAAAGAGGGTATGGGCCAGGACGCAGTGGACATACTTGAGCGCTGGGTTGCAAAGACTGGAGGCACGAGCCACACGAGCAGAGTAGATATGCTCATTGGTAATTGCGCCCCAGAAATTCTGTTCACTATACTCGGTGGGGACCTTGCGTGCACACGGTTCAAGAAAACCATAAATGCTGCGTAACTGTGATAGAGTAAGGATATGCTCGATGTTACCAAGACAGAAGGTCAGACGGCCTGAATCGTCCTCAAGAATAGGGTCTGCCTTTACTTCCAAAGAGCTCAGAAACTCCAGTGTGATACCAATGTAGGTGGGAGAGGATAGTCGCTGAAACTGTTCCCAACTGACTGCAACATACATCATGTCTACATCTGCGAGCATCCCAAGCATCTGCAACGTGCTTCTGTCTAGATACCGCGTGTTGAGCATGCGACATTGCCGCAGCGTCTGATACCGTGCCTCTTGCCTAGCATTCCGAAAGATGATCCTGAACTCGTTTGGGGGAGAGACATATGGCGTCTGCCGACTGGTGGGCATGCGACCATGGCAAGACGAGGAAGACCCTGGCGTGGCCGAAGATGGCCGGTAAGATGGAGGAGTCGGCGACGGCGTCGGCTCGTACTCCTCGTCGTCGGTGGTGGACGAGTCAATAACGTCTGTTGAGGGCGGGCCGTCCTCTTAGAAGCCATAGCTTTTGTACGTGGAGGCATGATGGCTACGGATGATCAGAAGGATGCCGGTAAGATTCAGTGAGAGAAGATCTAGTCGGAGGGGTGAGGAGGAACGAAGGCGATGGTGGAAAAATGCGAAATCCGGTGATGCGAAAATTAGCTACGAAGTTGAAATAGAACCTGTCTCGCTTGTAAGGAAACTCGGATTTATCCCGAAGAGATCTCCTTTGTGTTTGGAAAGAGGGTAGAGCGGCGGAATCAGGGGGAATCCTGGAGAGAGTGGATGGCAGCGAAAAAGTCGATGCGGTGCCCTAATTTCAGGCGAAGTCTGATGAAATATTGGTGAACCCGCCTGGGTTCACCGGCCCGTGATGTCTACTATTCGAGTCCTGACGCTACAGAAGCACGGGTGAACCCGTTGGGGTTCACCAGCCCGTGAAGTATTCTAGATGGTATCTGGTGTTCAAAAAAGATGGTGAACCCCGTGAGGTTCACCTGCCCGTGAAACGCTCTGGTCACATATCTAGAAGTTCTTGTACAGTGCACCTCACGGGTGAACCCCATGGGGTTCAACAGGCCGTGATTTGCACTGATTAACTCAAAAAATTTTGGAAAAATCTGGAAAAAATTCCATGCGCTACATCTTCCTCCTACAACATAAAGAGTCATCAAATCAGTAGCAAATCCCTCTAGAAAACTAAAAACGTAAATGAAAAGTAATTTAACAGTGTAAATCAATATTTAAACTAATGCATGAAAACTAAAAAGCAATCAAAAACTTGGGTTGCCTCCCAAGAGCGCTAGTTTTAGGTAGGTAGCTCGACCATAAGAGTTTTTAGAGTTGCAAATTTGTGGGGTCTGAAAGAGCAAGAACTTCCTCTCTTTTGACCCTCTCATCTTTGAAATAGTGCTTGAGGCAGTGCCCGTTAACTGTGAAACTTCCAGTTCGTTCTATCTAAATTGTGATGGCACAATATGGTTGAACTTTTTGAACTGTAAAAGGACCGGACCATCTCATGCGAAGCTTTCCTGGTAATAGACAAAGTCTTGAATCAAATAGAAGTACTTTGTCTCCCTCATGAAATTCCTTCTTTGCAATGCGCTTGACATGCCAAAACTTTGTGCGTGCTTTATAGCTCTTGGCCTCCTTGGTGGGGGTTGTCAAGGTAAGCTTCAATGAGTCCACTTCTTTCCTGAGGGCCTCAACATCCTGCGTGGCTTTCTCCACAATATCAATACTGCAGCATGTGCCTGCAAGAGAAGGTTTTTTCAAGGTGTCAGTTAAATCAAATTGAATAACATTGCCACAGATGTTCAAAGATAGTTTCCCATTCTTGACATTCATGACAGCGCCTGCAGTAGCAAGAAAATGTCTCCCTAGAATAATAGGGGGCCTATCATCCTCATCAATCTCCAAAATAATAAAATCAGCACGAATAAAGTAATCTCCTACTTTAACAGGTATGTCCTCTAAAATACCAACTGGGTGACGCACTGATCTATCTGCAAGCTGTATAGAAATACTAGTTGGTTGCAAATCCCCTAGATCTACCCTTTTACAAAGTGATAGTAGCATGAGGCTAACACTTGCTCTAAGATCGCACAGAGCTCTCTAAAAGGACATCTCCCCATTCTGGCAGGGTATGGAGAAATTGCCAGGGTCTTTAAGCTTCTGAGGGAGCTTGTTCTGAATGATGGTGCTGCACTCCTCAGTAAGTACAATAGTCCCTTGATCCTCTAGCTTCCTCTTGTTTGATAGGATATCTTTTAGGAATTTTGCATAAGTTGGCATCTGCGAAAGAGCATCAACGAAAGGGATGTTAATATATAGTTTCTTCAATACTACTAAAAACTTACCAAACTGCTTGTTCAATTTACCCTTGACAAGCCTCTGTGGAAAAGGAATCGGTGGCTTGTATGCAGGCGGTCCCACATAGGGCCGCTCCTCTTGAGCTAGTTCAGGTACCACCGGTGTTACACCTGAATGTGGTTCCACAGGTTCTGGTGTCACTTCATCTCTCATGTCGTCGGTCGACATTTTTGGATCATCAAGTTGCTTGCCGCTCCGAGTGGAGATTGCATTGCAATGCTCCCTCGGGTTTACCTCTAGTTGGGATGGAAGCTTGCCTGGCGCTCTGGAAGACGAGCTAGCTTGCTGGGCTAGCTGACTGTCTAGCATTTTATTGTGTGTCTCTAGGGAGTCCATCCTTGTCATCATCATCTTCATAATGTCTGTAAGTCCTTCAAGTTGCTTGCTCAAATTTGAATCATTATGGGGCCTTGGCTGTGGTGGTGGTGCATTGTAGTTCCTAGCTTGAAATCCTGGTGGTATGAAATTGTTCTGTTGGGGTTGCCTAAAGTTTCCTTATGGGGGCTGAGCTTGTTGTGATGGTGCTTGTCCAGGTTGAATTAGTTGAGTTGTCCAGTAAGAGAAATTTGGGTGGTTGCGCCACCCTGGATTGTAGAAGTTGGAATAAGGGTTGGTGTTAGAGTTGAAATTTCCAACAGCATTCAATTGCTTAGAGTTGATCGCAGTCATCTGTCCATCTCCTGCCTGACAATCTACCCCTGCATGACCTACAACTCCACAGATCTCACAAGAAATAGAGTTAATATCCATCGGATTAACAGACCAAGAGTCAAGCTTTCTAGTCAAATTATCCACCTTAGCCGTCAGTGCAGTCAAAGAGTCAAGGTCATACTTACCTGACTTCTTGGTAGAAGAACCTCTCTCAGATGTCCATTGGTGATGGTTAATCGCCATGTCCTTGAGAAGGTTCATTGCATCTTCAACTCTCCTATTCATCAAAGCGCCTCCTGCCGCAGCAGCATCCACTGTAAGTCTTGTGTTGTAATCCAAACCGCTGTACAACGTTTTGATCAAAACCCAAGTCTCAACTCCATGATGTGGACACATCCTTTGGAGCTCTTTAAACCTCTCCCAAGCTTCGTATAGGGATTTTCCATCTTTTTGCATGAAACTCGTTATCTGATTTCGCAATTGAATTGTCTTTGATGGAGGAAAGTACTTGGAGAGAAAGGCTTGAGAAAGCTCTACCCATGTTCTTATCGAAACAAAAGGTAGTGTGTGCAGCCAAGCTCTCATTCTGTCCCTCATAGAGAAGGGAAATAGTCACAACTTGATAGCATCAGCAAACACACCGTTAATTTTTAGCATACCACAATATTCCAGAAAAATAGAGAGGTGCATGTTGGGGTCCTCAAGAGGAGAACCACCAAATTGGTTTTGTTGCACCATAGAAAGAAGAGCAGGTTTTATTTCAAAATTATTGGCCTCAATAGCGGGCATAGCAATTCCTAATTGAAAACCATAAGCATAGGGAGCAGAATAATCTTTCAATGTCCTATTGTTGTAGTTGTTCCCCATTAGTTGTGGTACTCGGTCATTGTTCACATCAAGCTGAATGTGCTTCATCTGATTTTCTCCTTCTGGATGGAACCACCAAATTGGTTTTGTTGCACCATAGAAAGAAGAGCAGGTTTTGTTTCAAAATTATTGGCCTCAATAGCGGGCATAGCAATTCCTAATTGAAAACCATAAGCATAGGGAGCAGAATAATCTTTCAATGTCCTATTGTTGTAGTTGTTCCCCATTGGTTGTGGTACTCGGTCATTGTTCGCATCAAGCTGAATGTGCTTCATCTGATTTTCTCCTTCTGGATGGTTCATGACTTCTTTCTTCAGAATTTGATTTTGCTTCCTTCTTGTCCTGAAGGTGAGCTCGATCTCTAGATCAATGTCAAAGAATGTACCTGCCCTAGAACTTCTTTGCATAAAATGATCAGTCAAAATTATAAAGCTCTAAGACAGCAAGTAAATAAAGAGAAAAAAGAAAATAGTAGTGCAGTAAAGAAAAACTAACTTAAAGCATAGTCTACCAATTCTCAAAAGTATACTAATATCAATCATTGTTTCTCGGCAACGGCACCAAAAAATTGACACGTCCAGCAAGTGCATGGTTATGTCAAAGTAATATAAAAGATGTTGAATCCCACAGGGAACAGGATTGAGTACTAGAAAATCTAAGTTTTAATAGCTAGGCGAATCGAAACGTGGTTTTAAAGACTAAAATAATCGAAAACAAGACAAGCAATCGCTATGACGACGGTTGAGAGTAAATATGGGAGAGATATCAGGGCTTTGGTTTCCACCACGATGATGATCTTAATCGCACAAGAAAGATATTAATTATTTGGATTATTGGTTTTGCACAAGGAATCAAACCCTAGGGTACAAGGTGCCCTCTCTCGAGCGTACACCCCGGTGTTTGACTTAGAACGATCTCCTACTCTCGCGGTGGATCGTTCTAAGCGAACCCAATGAGTTCTATGGTAGATTATGAAACCCTTGAGGGAAGACCAAGCACTCTCGTGTCGAGGTATCGCAAGTTTTACTAAGAGATTCTACCCTCACGATCCTCCTCTCGGTATGAATCGTAACGGCTAATACATGAAAATACTCGGCCAAGGTAAAATCACGGAATAAGCACGTCAAAGTAAAATATGCTCACAATTCATTCCAAATAATGAAAATTGAAACAAAGTTTGCGATCAAAATCATCAACGGGCTTCAACCAAGCCCCGAAATAGGGTTTACGCTACAATCATCATTGAAACGCTCAAAAATCTCTCTTTTAGCATGGTAAAAACACAAGGAAGAGTTTCTAAAGGATAGGAGACAATAAACTGAAACAAATCCTGAAGAATTGAGGCGCTCCAATGATCAGATCTCCAAAAATCGCACCAGAATCATGTTTTCGTCGTGTTCTTCTGCCCTCACCGCTTCGTCGTGTGTTTACTCTATAATTAGGGCATGAAAATTAGGGCTTTTATATCCCATGCATTCTCCTTCGAAAGAGATTTCCATAGAGTCCTCACTTGCCAAATTTGGATGTCAAACGAGTGAGAAATCATCTAAAATCCGAGTGGAACTCGGTCCGCGCGAACCTGGGTTGGAATCACGGGTGAACCCCACCGGGTTCACCAGCCTGTGATTCGTTCTGTGAAATCTGGCTGAAAGAAGCGCTGGTTGTGCTTTGTTCTGTGCAAACTTCGGCCTAAAGGAAATCTGGTGAACCCCACTGGGGTTCACCCGGCCGTGAAGCTCTCTGTGAGGTTCTACTGGTCAGGCGAAGAAACTGATGAATCCTATGGGGTTCACCTGGCCGTATTTTTCAGGCTAACTCCATTTTAGCCCAAATTTGACGTGTAGCTTCGTCTTTATATAAGAAATCATCCTATGGTCTTAGAATCTCCAAAATATGTCGAAAAAAGGGTTATTTTACCTGAAATTTCACAAAAGCACCAAAAAGTAAAATTCCGAAGCATTCAAGCAAATAAGCCTTGAAAGAGTATAAAAGTATCAAAATAAGCCTGGATTTATCATGAAATAGCTATGAATATTACTACTAAAATGCAAGGCATTAATATACAACAATAACTAAAAATATCCAATATCATGTACAAATCCAGAAATACATCATAGAGTACTAAAATACAATGCACGCACACAAATAAAACATAAAAACATATGTGTGTTGCAATCAACATCAAATAACTATCAGCTCCTGCTCAAAGGGAAGATGTATATGAGATATCACAAGAAAGTAAGAAGCATCATACTCAATGCATAACAAGATATAAAATAATAGAAATACTCAAAAAGAAGATGTCGCAAGAATCACGGTCCATGAGTGACCCACGGTTGCACCCGTCAACATCTCATTGAACACTTTTTCTTCAAGTAAAAAATTTTCCAAAAAGTCCTACATATAAAACAACTTATTAAAAGAGATCTCATTAACAAAAACTCATCAAATCATGTTGTAAAAATTCCTAAAAATCTAAAAAAAAATTAAAAACTAAAACTAAGAATCACAAAATTCAGAAATTTGGGTTGCCTCCCAAAAAGCGCTTGTTTAAGGTCATTAGCTTGACCATAGCTTCATGTCATGGCGTAGTCAGTGAATCTGTGTCATAGTAGAGAGCATATAATCTTCTAATTTTCTCCGTCTCAAGAGTGTGCCCACCAAAGTATATATCCAGTGAAATAGGCAGATCAATGTTGCAGTGGGCCTCACATGCATAGAAAAATAAAAATTAAAGTCATGCAAAGAATACCCAATAATTCTTCTGTATTTATCCAAGAGTAATATCATGTGTTCTTCCCTTAGATTTATATCAACAATTGGAAGAAGAGTGAAATTAAGAAAAAAAAATTCATACCTTAGATTGCTCAAGAAGTTTTCTAATTTCACATTGTGTTTTTCACTTACCTTAATGTCAATGTGATCAAGTATCTTATGTGCTATCATCTTCTGGGTACCTATGGTTGGATTTGAATCAAATAATATTTTAGCTACCTCATCATCATTATCCACTTCATCATCTATCATGCAAGTTTCCAATGGATTTTTCTAGAGAAAAGGAATTGATGGTTCATATGGTGGTGGTGGTGGAATATGCACAAGATCCTCTTTCTTATATTTCTCCTCAATTTCTTTCTCTTCAATGGGATATTTCATCCTAACACTATCAAATTCACCCCCATCTATCTCGCTACTTCGTATCTGAGGCTCCTTAAATTCTTCATACTTCTTCTCACAAGTCTCCAAAAGTTTAATTTTTTTTTCAAATGTGTCCCAAGTATATGTGTTGGAAGGCACTATGTTATGTGAGAGGGGACTAGATGGCTGGTAAAGTGTTGAGGAAAGGTCAATGGGGTATTTAGAATTTTCAAAATCATCAAAATTTAAAGAAGTTAAATCATAATCTATGACTAGAGTCATAACTAATGATTTTTCCAACTCTACAAAATTCTCAGATTCATCCTGGATTCCATCCTCTATGTCATTTTTATCAGTAACATAAATTATACTATGAAATTTCTCACTTTGTTTGTTCATGTCAACTAAAGAGTTTTTAAGCATGGCTTCTAGATTGGATTTTTGAGGTTGACTAAAGTGTGATTGTGGAATAAAGGTTGGGTCATTCTAATAAAGTAAGTTTTGATGGTTCTCCCAATTTGGATTGTAGGTACTAGGGCATGAGTCAAAGGATGCAAGAATCCTAATTGACATTTAGTATAATGATGCCCATGATATCCACAAATATCACAAGTAATAGATTTCAACATAGAATATTGCATGCTTAAATAATCAGTTTGTTGAGTAAAGGAATTTACCTTTGCTGAAAGAGATTCTGATGCATCCTTGTCATATTCTCTTATCATTATCGATGGCACATATCTCTGATTTGACCATTGGCATTGGTTAAACATCATATTTTTAATTTAAAATTCAGAAATACAAAATGTAAAATAGGAATGCAAAATATCATATTCTCACGATTAAATCGATATTGGCTACCCTAATCCTCAGCAATGGTGCCAAAAACTTGATGCACCCGTAAGTCCTCGGATTTATCAAAGTAAAAAAATTAAATATCATTCCCAGCGAGAATCTGGTGGTCAAGTACTGATTACACGGTCGATCTATAACTAGACGATTCAAATGGTGTTTTTATTTTGGAAACTTCTAAGTATTAATAAAAAAAACATATATAGCGTTTTGGGTAAAAATCAATTCAGATAAAATCAGGATTTGGTGTTTCATCATGCTGACGATTATGAATTTAATAAAAGTAAACCTTTGAACAAAAAATTAAAACGTTGAAAGGGATTTTTCCTAAGGTACAGATTACCTCCTCCCGAAACGTAATCCAGTACCTAATTACATTAATTCCCTACTCTCGTGACAATTAACGTAATTAGATCCTATAAGTTCTGTGAAAAATCATGAAATCCTTCAAACGAATCCAAACTACTCTCGTGATTGGATTCGTAGGTTTGAGTTAAACAGATCCGACGTTGCGATTTACCTCTCAACTCTTCTCACAACGTCTCAAACACAATAAAACTTGGCCAGAGTATTAAAGCGGGATACATACAATTCTAATCAAATCAAGTCAATAATATTCTTAACAAAGATTCATACAAAAGATGTAATTCATAAATCAATCAACCGGCTACTTTCCAAATCCCAAAAAAGAGTTTACATGTTCATGTTCAAAGCAAATAGCATGTTCATCGATGAAAATTAAATGAAAACTCAATAATATTACAAGAAATCGCTAGACAAGATACTAGAAAGGCTTCCCTTCAATCTAAAGACGAAGATGAAGCCTCTAATTCTTCCTTTGCGCGGCTTTCCTGTTGGAATTCTACGTCGGAAGTGATTTTCGCCACCGTCGCTGCCTCCATTCATTTTCGTTCATAGAAGCCCCCCCCCCCCCCCCCCCCCCCCCCCCCCCCCCACCCCAAACCCTTCCAAAATCCTTTATTTTATAGTATAATCAGTGTAGAACCCATCTAGAAAGGTTTCTACAAAGTTTGGTTCAATTCTGGTTCGATTTAGAGTCGAATCGAGTAAGAAACACGAAGGGGCGAAAAAACTCACGGCCCGTAAATAGTTTACGGCTGAGGCCGTAAATGTTTCTGTGATAAAATTCTATGTAGATAGAAAGATTCACGGCCTCACCCGTGAAAGTTTCTGTGAAGTTTTATACTTAGCCGCATTTTCGCCGTTCGAATGCGAAGCTCACGACCGACCGAAAAACGCATGGCCAAGGCCGTGAATGTTGCATCTGACACTGTTTTCACCCCAAATTTGACGTGTGACCTCGTAATTTCCTCGGGAACCGTGCTATGGTTTCAAAACTCACAAAATCAATCATGTTCATGCCATTTTATTTGCATTTTCATAAAAACCAAGAAAAGTGAAGATTCTATACCAAGTGAAGTAAAAACACTAAAAATTAGTATAAAATCATAAAATAAGCCCAAAATATCATACAAAATACAGGAAAAAACATGATGTAATACCCTCATTCACCATACAGAGATGTCAATGGCCTAAAGTCTAGGACAATCATAACTCTATCACTGTGATCTTCATCTTGTGACACCAAGATGAATCCACATGGTGGGTCGGTTCAGTATATCTCCCTTGATATACCTATATACCTGCGTTAGCAACCCGTGCTCAACCAGCGCATATGCCAGTCTCAAGTGAACCATAGCTATCCCATATTCACTATGATTCTCAACCAGGGACAAAACAGAGATAAGATACAATATCTATCTCTTAGGGACATCATACATGCAATTGTCCATGTGCACAGATGTACATATTTGCATAACAACAACCATGCCAGGATAACTCATCTATCAAATAGATGTGATACACATATCCCATTTGACCATCCCAAAGGTCTTAGGGCATAAACACTAATAGTGAAAGCCTGATTTAGTCATGACTATGAGATTGGGTATAAACAAAGTGGTGACACACTTTGTCCAATCGGATATTAGTTTGGCAAAGAGACTATAATACATCAATACTTTGTTGCGATGATGAGGATGTCGATGTTGATATTTATTCCAAAGTCTTGGGTAATAATGATGCACTGCTAGGTGCCACTCACTACTTATGATGGTCTAAGTTCATCACTGCCAATGTTAGAGGAACCTACAGAGTCGCACACCTTGATACTCGAGTTCTCGTATTGGTCGGGTAGCCTTTAGATCAAGTTATTTCATAACTCGAATCTATTTGGGAGATTTCATCAGTGCCAATGTGCCACAAGCACCATCCTTCTTCTAGGCGTGAACAACAAGAGGGGCGATGTTGGGGTATGCCCTTAAGGCTAATGTTTGAGGCCTTGGGATTCTTTCAGTATCATGTATAAACTCTTATGTTTATAAAGACAATGGTTGTTATTCAGGTTGTTACA